>LR989929.1:44468922-44759017 GCA_905146935.1 Scaeva pyrastri
TTTTTATTTAAGGACATTTTCGCACCAGAATATGAACACCAGTTACAGATTTGATTTATGACTTCTTTAAATAAATTAATAGATAGAATGGTATTATTACATTTAGACATTATATATAAGTCATGAGCGTAAATTGAATGATCGATATTTTTGAAGTTTAATATAATTTCGCTGATGTCATTAAAAGTTATAATAAAAAGCATGACTGATAACGGAGATCCTTGTGGAATTCCGTTTTCAATAGCATGGATTTTTGATAAATAATTATTGACTTTGGATCTAAAAGATCTATTGTTCAAGAATGATTTATTGAAATAAAACATTTTAGGTCCAATATTCCATTTTATAAGTTTGTTCAAAATTATATGAATACCTATACATTCGAAAGCCTTCTCAAAGTCTATTGAAACGATTGAGGTGTGATTCTTGCATGATGAGCTATTTGATATATATTCGTCTATATGTAAAAGCGAATCCATTGTACCACGGGTCTGCTTAAAAGCTACCTGATTTGGATTTATGTATTCATTTTTCTCAATGAACCAAAGGAGTCTTTTGGCTACCATTCTTTCTAACACCTTGCTTGTGCAGAATAGAAGGGAGATAGGTCGATAACTGTTTATGTCAATAGGGTGTTTGTTAGGCTTTAGAATCGGAACTATGGTGGCGATTTTTCATGAATATGGAAGTATTCCTTGGTTGTATATTTCATTGAAAAGTTGCAACAGTCGCTTTTTGATTTCTAATGGCATGTTTTTTAGCATTGGATACGATGCCCAATCATATCCTGGAGTTTTGCCTTTGACTAAGCTAAGACAACATTCCAATTCAAGTAAATTAAGTGATTCTAATTGTTTTGCTTGTAGTGTTAAGTTATTTTGGGTCGGCCGTAAGTTGAATGATGCTAATTTGGCTTCTTGAAACTGTGTAGTAAAGTTAGAATCACTACAATAAGAAGAACAGTGTTTGGAAAAATGTTCGGCAATCAGATGTGGATCCGTTAGGGATTCATTTTCAGTTTCAATAACTTTTATTGAATGGGGTACGTAGTTACCAGTGAGTGTTCTTATATTTGACTATATTTGTTTGCTAGATGTATTGGGATTAAGGTTTGAGGTGAAATTTTTAAAGCTTTCGATTTTTTCCTCTTTGGCATTTTTGCGAAAAATAGCGTTAGACTTACGGTAATTGATAAGATTTGTAAAATTTGGATATTTTTGATAAATTTTCCAAAGATGTTGTTTTTTTTTCGCGAAGAGCAGCAATTTGAGGGTTCCACCAAGGAACGATTTTTTTAGATGGTTTTCTGTTAGATTGTGGCATAGCCAGATTGGCTGCATAGCGAAAACTTTTACCAAATAATGCTGCTTCCCTATTCACATTCATGGATCGAGGCTTATTTTCAAAATATTCTAGTAATTTAGATTGGAAAAGCTTCCAGTCTACCCAGTCAGTTAAGAACTTTGGAGTAGGTTTATAGTGTGTTAATTTATCATTAAAACTAAAGCATGTTAGAATAGGGAAATGGTCGCTGCCGTGAAGTCGGATCTATTCCAGGTGATATTTGGAAGAAGGTTTAGAGATGCCAGAGTCAGATCGGCATGAGTGTAAGTTTTGTGTGTTGAGAAATGTGTTGGTTTATCGTCGTTTAGTACGGAAAGATTTGTATTTAATATAAAGTTTTCGACGATTTTGCCTCTGCTATTTGTTGAGGGTGAACCCCAGAGAATATTCCAAGAATTAAAGTCACCAGTAACTATTAGTGGAGAATTTATTGTTGTTGTAATATTTTCAAGGTCGGGTGAGGAGAAAGTTTGTTTTGGATGAATGTACAGGGATAAAATGGTTAATTTAAAGTTAAGATTTATTTCTACGACTATTGTTGAAATGTTAGAGTTGATTGGTAAAAATTTATGGGTGATTGACTTGTGAACAAGTCACTTGCTTTGCAGTGGTAATAGAGTTCAGGTTATGAAAATATGCAGAGTATTGCTTGGGAGTTTTGGTTGGATGGTTGTCATAAACGTGCGTTTCTTGTAGTGCTATTATGTGTGGTCTTTCTTCTTTTATCAATAGCTCGAGTACGTGAAAGTTATTCAAAAATCCGTTTGGGTTCCATTGCTGAATCTTTAGGATTGTACGAGCTGAGTTTAAGTGCGGCTTATGTGCAGTTTAAAGGTTTTATACTGTGAAAAGTTGCGGTGTGAATTTATAACGGAACCGAGGTGTTGTCGGCAAGGACTCATGACAGAATGTTCCATTTTCTCTCAGCACATTGTTGAAACATCTCCATCTCTGAGTCCAAGACCTTTCCTTCCCTTACCACCATTACAACCCCCTGCTTATAGGTACAGTGGGCTGATCCTGGCAGCCGGAAGGAAAGGGTGTTTAGGCTACGTCGGCGCGGCATGCTAGCATAAGCACGTCCTAGCTCGTCGGTGGGGGGGGGGGTTCTTGCCAATGTAGCGCTAAACGGTCGTTACGTATTGTTACATGCCGGGAGAAACTAATATGAAGAAATTCGGGTTCAAAAAAGTCGAGCCCGATATCGGCCTGAAACAAAGAAAATCCTCCCAAAATAACCAATACCAATATTCAAGTGAGGAGAGTGCCAGATGGTAGTGCCTCTCAGAGGATTTTGCCCACCCACGTATCGCACCGATGCAACCTTGGCTGTTATGTCCTCATTTTTATAACAGCCCCTATGTCTCATCGATTTACTCACTATAGGTTATTGTAAAAAGCCATCAACCTATAGATAACCTACTTGTACTTTCTTTTCGATAACCAAAACTTCACCTTAAGGTTATCGATAATCATATTCATTAAGGTCTTCAGATTTTTGTCCATCACTGACACATCCACCTATGACGTCACTTATTAGACGTTCATGCTGAACTCTAAGATGCTTAGAAACAAAATCTTCCCAGGAAAGAATCACAATCCATCAGCGGAAACAATGAAAAGTGCGAAGGGTATTTTTGATTTCAAACGTAAACATTCCATTTATTAAATAAAAACTTATCCTTACAAAATTCTAAGAAAAATTCTAATATAAGCAAATTTCAATTTAAATCAAAATTGTCACTTAAAAATTAGTAGAAAAAAAAAACCAATAGTCGATTACAATAAGATATCACTGATTTATCAAAAATTGTTTGCGTAAAAAAAAAATCTAAAAATTGAAATGGAAAAGAAAATTCAATCAATTTTAAGAATAGCCTATGTTTGGAATGGCTGAATCAGATAGATGAATTCTTCATTCATTCACATCACCTTCAATGTTATTTCTTATAATCTCAACTCAAATCTTAATTTTATTCTTATAGTAATACTAGAATTCAATTAAGGTGACAATTAAAATTAAATCTTGTTTCTTATTAATTGTTTATCATAGAATATAATCTTCCGTCGTTCACCACAGTGTACAGTGCATTATTAAAATTTTTTATTAAAATTTAATCTATTATTCACCATGATATGCAAAGCATTGCATACCCACAGGCTCGCTTTAAAATTATATTTTTTTTATAAGTCTCTATTTGTAAGTTAAATGTTTTGTGTATGTATATAATTAAAGGTGTATTGTTTTTTTGTGTTCAAAGATAAAAAAAAGAACTTACCACAGCTTTAAGAACTTTTCTGAGGTGGTGCACCGCTTCACAGGTTGGTATCGCTGCCTGCAAATTTAAAGTCTGAACAGACAATCAAAAATTTCACTACACCTTTTTTTATAAAATCACTGATTTGCTGCTTATTCATTTGCAGGTTTTGAAAAAAACTTTAAACCATTATTTTTTTTTTTGTTAATTTTTTTATACCTTTTTTCTTTTATTTATATCGCACCTTTTTTTGTTGGGCGTGGTGAAAAAGGAAGATATGAGGGAAATTAATTTAAATAAATGGTAGGTACATATAAAAAAATGAATTTAGTGATAATATTAAGAATAACAACAAAATTACACTTTAATAAAAAAAAACTAATAATATAGGTAGTAGATATAATATGATGCGGGAAATGTCTTCGGGGAGGATACTGGGATGATGACGTAGCGATGTTCTTAGCTTGGCTGGCTTGTACGATCGTTCGCTGGCGGCAAGATCAAACGAATCCGATGATTTCGTTATCAAGCCGGTGATTGAGTTTATTACCGTCGGCAGCGATAAAAGCATCAACGGGATGGTGCAACTTTGGTCTTTTTTGTTTGTTTTTTTATTGTTCTTGATAGAAGGTTATATATTTTTTTTATAGTTAGGTTTGGGGGTAGGGTTTTTTTTTTTTGCTTTTTCTTTTTATAGGGTTTCGGCGTAGGTTTAGTGTGGATCGGGTTAACCATTTTAAAACTTTTAGGGCTTTTTATGTATGTTAGCGTGGTCACTTTTTATACGTTTTTGCTTCGTTTTACATGTAATATATGTATGTTAGCGTGGTCACTTTCACACCGATCTTAAAATGATCTTTTAGATTTTCGGAACTGTACAATACTTGTACACAAATTTCAACTTAGAAAAAAAACTCTGTCTGACAAAATACCCGAAAAATGTGTTTTTTTTCATAACACCCGACCGACTTACACGTCCGAAACGACCCGTCTAAGATTGTAACACCAAAGAGATCGAATTTGGGGCAACCACCGCCTTATATAGCCCGACGGCAACCCTCACCAAGTACGATGGCGTCATCGGTGGAAAGATGGTGGAGGAAGTGATTCCGGAGGACCTTTTCCTGGCCGTATTTTTAATCAAAAAATTAAACTTTTTACCTTAAAAATCATTTCTAATTTTATTGAAAATAGGTGTGATACAAGATTTAATTTCCAGTCAAAAACGGCCAAGAAAATTAACCCGGAAACACTTCCATGTCAAAAAAAATCAATTTTAAAGAGGTGTGTGTTAATCGATGATTTTCGCGTCGCGTAATATATTTCTCTTAAATAATTTCTAATTTTCGCTTAAAATGCAAAAAGATCTTGTCACCCGTTTCTCTTTATCGTTTTCGGGCAGCCAAGCATGAAACTCACCACTCACCACACCAAAGACATTCAACTCCATCATCAGCACTACCTTACCATAACTAAAAAAAATAATGATATGAGTTTTGCTAAACTCATACCAGATACTCTCAAACTGTATCGACTGTTGGTTTTGAATATTTCTAATTTTTTAATGACTGACACAACTGTAACCATAGAACTTTTCGTTTCCTACAATATTTATCCATTTCCGAGTCAACGATAGAAATGGAAAAGAAATGAATCACTTCATTGTTTATTGCTTAGTATGAATATCACTAATCGTCCCACGCCCAAAAAAAAAAAAATACTATCATCGTACTTTTTTATGTCTTTCGAATGAAAAACTCCTAACACCTTACTGTTCGCATCTTACAATTCGTAGAGATTATTCCCTATGATCTTAGAGATTTTCGCTTTAATAAATTTAGGACATAATTTAGCGTTTATCCTTTTTGTGGCATCACTCAGCACAAAATTTCTTTTGAAGACGATATCCCCAACATTGTACGTTGTATTTTTGCTTCGTGTGTTGTACATATGCTCGTACGTAAGATGGGCTTTCTGCAAGGAATCTTTTATGGCTGAATGGATAATGTTCATTTTTAACGGTTTTGGAATCAGGTTAATTTCCGAGTTATTGACACAGTCAAGTTTTCGTAGCAGTTCAAAATCTGAACCATGTTCAACCATTTTCTGGCCAAACAAGGCTTCGTATGGCGTCATACCGATGGCAGAATGTATAGCCGTCCTAAGCGCACAAGTAATGGCCGCAAGGTTAACGTCCCAATCCCTCTGATCTTTTCCAATGTACGACCTAATAGCCGCAAGGATGGAACGGTTAACCCGCTCACTGGCATTAGCTTGCGGAGCATACGAAGCGGTTTTAATATGTTGAATACCATACGTTGATAACAAACCAGAAAACACGGAGCTTGTAAACTGTTTACCGTTATCGGTTATGATAGACTCCAGACCACCAAACATACATAAAATTTCTTCATATAAAAATTTACGTGCGGTTTCAGCTGTAGCTTTTCTTAACGCTTTAATGACTACGAATTTCGTTAGCTGATCGAGGGCAATGATGATGTAAATGTTACCATTTTTGGATCGAGGATACGGTCCAAGATAATCCATGTAGATGTGTGGGAATGGACGTTCCACCACAAACGGTTTACCCATGGGCTGTCGTAAGATTTGGTTGGACGCTTTTGACATCTTACATACCTCGCAACTACCTACAAATGCTTTCACCTGTGAAGCCATGTTTGGCCAAAAGAATTGCTGTATATGTTCCTCAAAGGTGCGAGTGACTATCAGGAGATCGTCCAAGTAAACAAACACATTTTCTTTTAATTCGTGAGGTACCACTTTGTCCATTAGCTTGCAAAGACGTTGAGGTGCATTGCAGAGGATAAAGGGCATGACTTTGAATTGGTACAGAGGCTTACCGGGAACCGTAAACACCGTCTTTTTCCGTGATGACTTCTCCAACGGTATTTGCAGAAAAGCGTCTTTCAGATCCACACTAGAAATATAATGTGTATCTGAAATACGACTTAACACCGCTTGTATGTGAGGCAAAGGATAGGCACTTTTCTTGGTCTTTGCGTTAACCTTCCGGTAGTCAAGACACATCCGGTTTTTCCCGGGTTTTCGTATCAAGACTACTGGAGAGCTCCATGGGCTGTTATTCTCTTCAATTATGTCCATGTCAAGTAATCTATTCAATTCCTCATCTAGTAGCGATTGCACCTCCGGAGAAACAGGATAGTGTCGTTGTTTTATGGGCTCGGCATCCCCTGTGTCTATCTCATGTTCCTCCAGCGTCGTTTTTCCTAAACAAAGAGTGGCAAAGGACGGAAACTTGCTGATGGCTGTCTGAAGTTTGTTGAATTCTGCTCCTGATAGCTCACGCATCTCAGAAGTCATATTGTTAAACGTGGTGTTTGAAATTTCTGATATTAGGTTAGGTGCGAGTCTAAAAGCTATCCAGAAATTGATTCCTAAATACAATTTACGTTGTAGGGAAGGAACTATGTACATCTCTATCTTTTTCGTTTCATTTTTATAAGTGACATCTACTATGAATCTTGCTGTCATAGGTTGACCACGACCATCTGCTGTTTTGACGTTGGATTAACAACGAGTGTAAGCAATGTTGTGTTTCTTCAGATAATCATCACCCTCTCCGCCCAAGCAACTAATGTTGGCACCACTGTCTAGTAAACCTAGCATGCTTTCGCCAAACATTTTTACATTGGCCTAGGGACGAGGATCATCTGAGCAACACAACGTTGTTGCTTCAATGCTTTTTAATGCGGTTTTCTTATTTTTCTTTCGTTCTCGAATCCTAGCAATTCGGACAGACACAGGTTCTTTTGAAGAACCAAAAATCCTATTTCTGGCACTATAATAAGCAATTTGACGTTTGTGAAGGCTTTTAAAAGGAGGAAACTTCTTTTCTTGTGTAGGTAACAAACTTGGCTCTAATTTTTCTTTGTTATCGGGTCTTTTTAAAATTTGAACTATAGAATCTGTTGGTTGAAGATTTGAATTGGGGCTTGAATTAGAAATGGTTAAAGGGTTTCCGGTCTCTAGTTTTGAGAGCAAGCCATCCCGGTTGAAGAATTGCTCCTTCGAGAGTTTTCCGTACATTTGGGACTTGTACACTGAGGAGATGTCGTGTTCTCCTTTCCGCAGCGGTAGCAAAACAAAGCTCTTTGTGAAACCGGACATTCCATGTAACCGTGGCCTACTTTTCTGCAGTTCCAGCAAGTGTATTTACTGCTGTCTCTTTGAAACTGTAGGGCTTCAACTGAATCTGTGGCTATCGGTGGTAAATCTTGAGATACCTCGATTTCACTGACGTTTCTACGAAAATGTTGAGCATCGGGTTTTCTAAATTTGTTATGATTTTGCTCCTTCATGTATTTTTCCATATTGCGGCAAACATAAACCATCTCATTAAGATTCTGACCCTTAAAAGTCAGCAATAACTCACCAATACGACTGATAACATTTTGTTTGATAAGGGTTATCAACTCGTGATTAGGCTTTGGAGAAAGCAAACGTGTATTTAATTTTTGAAGAGCCATATAAAACTCATCAAAACATTCGTTAGGCTTTTGGCGACGGTCATATAGCTGTTTTGAAAGCTCCGCTTGAGTCTCAAGGGATCGAAACTGCTCTAACAACGCAAAACGAAGTCCAGGCCTGTCTACTTTCGGATTGGATTTGAGGTAAACCCAAAACCAATTTTCAACTTGTCCACTAATGAACTGGTGAAAATTCATCACAATCTCTTGCCACGTGGCCTGTAACCATCTTTCAACCTCTCCAATCTGAAAATGAACTCATCAACGGTCATATTAAGGTGATCATATTTCAGACCCCATTTGTAGAAGCTATGAACTTTGGAGCTAGAAGGATTTGCTCGAAAATGAGTTTCAACCGATGGTCGAGAAAAAGTGTCATCAAGGTTCATGTTTCTTATTCCACATAACAAATCATCAGCATTAGGATTGAGATGAGATTGGGTTACATTCGGTGCTGCTTCACTTAAACCAAATTGAGGTGGGTTATGCACTGGAGGATCGGGATTGATAGGTGGAGACTGTCGCCTGCGGACTTCATACTCGCTTTCTACCGAAGGAGTTGTTTTCGATAGAGTTTCACGAATGATCTCTGCCATCTGCTTTTTCAGTTCGGCCCTATTCGATTCTAATTCTCTTCGAATTACCTGCAAATCTTCAGACCTGCTTACACCTATAGCAGCCGTGACCACGTCCTGAATATAAGTGCTAAAATTTGTATCGTTTGTATCGATCTGGTAGTTTATTGTAGCTTGAGTAAGAGTTGCTTGCTTTCCTGATGCCATGTCGGGGTTGACGTGATTTGGAGGATCTTCAGTTGGTAAACCAGAGTCTACACCAGGATTGATGTTAGCCAGTTTGTCTTCTGTCTGAGGAGTTCGACCGGATTGGTCATACCCAAAACCCCTACCGCGTCTTCTGGTGCTACTTCCTCGTCCGCGATAGCTATCGGTACTATTAAGGCCGTAACCTCTACCTGAACGTAGTGAATACCTTTGATCAGCAGAAGACATACATTTTCAGAGCGCAGAAATTATCAGATCTCAATCAAAAGCTTGTAATGAGAAAAAAAATTTACGTAACTATAAAACAAATTTTGAATTTATTAAAAACGAAAATTCAAAACTCCAAATGATATAAAAAAAATTGAAAAAGATTTTTGAAACAAAATTTTCAAATATAATTTTAAAAAAATTTTAAATAATCAATATTTACTTTTAAATATAAATTATTAATATGTATATTCTAAATTGATTGTAAATTTATCATAAAAATGTTTGGTGGATGTGACGAATGATTTATGAAAATATCTGAAGACTAAAGACGTTGGGTACTCACTTGAAATATTTCATGGTAGCTGGAAAATTTGGAAGCTGAGAATCATACTAAATTTGATTTTTGTGCAGATGTCAATTGTTAGGTGGAAAAATTGGAAAAATGAATCAACTCGCAGCGGGCATAATACGTGGCTTCCAGAGCTCATATTTTATCGGTCGACATTGATTGTTTTCCGTAAAGGTAACACTCAAAACAATATTTTGAACAACTATATATTCGGCTGAGCCAAATGTACGGATTCAAATAATAATTGCTTGCAAAGTTAAATTTGTTATTGGTTTTGATTGAAGTGGATGATTGTCGCAACAGACTAAACAGGGAACAACTTCAGACCTATTTACTGGACGTCCGCTCATTACTTTAATCCTTACAATATAAAAAAAAAAGAATTCAAAAGACTGATCTGCACAAAAAAAAAATAATAAGGTTTTTAGACGGAAAGGAACAAACTTTTCTCAACAGAAAGTTTGAAATTTTTTTTTCCGTATAATTTTCGAAAATTTTTCACATCAAAAATTATGAAACTCAACTACTTTTCGGGATTTATCAAGGACGAATCGGGCCCCACGTTGGGCGCCACCTATAACGGAACCGACGTGTTGTCGGCAAGGACTCATGACAGGATGTTCCATTTTCTCTCATAGACGGGAGGTACTATACCCAGGAACATCAAACACGTCAGCACATTGTTGAAACATCTTCATCTGTGAGTCCAAGACCTTTCCTTCCCTTACCACCATTACAACCCCCTGCTTATAGGTACAGTGGGCTGATCCTGGCAGCCGGAAGGAAAGGGTGTTTAGGCTACGTCGGCGCGGCATGCTAGCATAAGCACGTCCTAGCTCGTCGGTGGGGGGGGGGTTCTTGCCAATGTAGCGCTAAACGGTCGTTACGTATTGTTACATGCCAGGGGAAACTAATATGAAGAAATTCGGGTTCAAAAAAGTCGAGCCCGATATCGTCCTGAAACAAAGAAAATCCTCCCAAAATAATCAATACCAATATTCAAGTGAGGAGAGTGCCAGATGGTAGTGCCTCTCAGAGGATTTTGCCCACCCACGTATCGCACGGATGCAACCTTGGCTGTTATGTCCTCGTTTTTATAGCAGCCCCTATGTCTCATCGATTTACTCACTATAGGTTATTGTAAAAAGCCATCAACCTATAGATAACTTACTTGTACTTTCTTTTCGATAACCAAAACTTCACCTTAAGGTTATCGATAATCATCTTCATTAAGGTCTTCAGATTTTTGTCCATCACTGCCACATCCACCTATGACGTCACTTATTAGACGTTCATGCTGAACTCTAAGATGCTTAGAAACAAAATCTTCCCAGGAAAGAATCACAATCCATCAGCGGAAACAATGAAAAGTGCGAAAGGTATTTTTGATTTCAAACGTAAACATTCCATTTATTAAATAAAAACTTATCCTTACAAAATTCTAAGAAAAATTCTAATATAAGCAAATTTCAATTTAAATCAAAATTGTCACTTAAAAATTAGTAGAAAAAAAAAACCAATAGTCGATTACAATAAGATATCACTGATTTATCAAAAATTGTTTGTGTAAAAAAAAAATCTAAAAATTGAAATGGAAAAGAAAATTCAATAAATTTTAAGAATAGCCTATGTTTAGGCTGAATCAGATAGATGAATTCTTCATTCATTCACATCACCTTCAATGTTATTTCTTATAATCTCAACTCAAATCTTAATTTTATTCTTATAGTAATACTAGAATTCAATTAAGGTGACAATTAAAATTAAATCTTGTTTCTTATTAATTGTTTATCATAGAATATAATCTTCCGTCGTTCACCACAGTGTACAGTGCATTATTAAAATTTTTTATTAAAATTTAATCTATTATTCACCATGATATGCAAAGCATTGCATACCCACAGGCTCGCTTTAAAATTATATTTTTTTTATAAGTCTGTATTTGTAAGTTAAATGTTTTGTGTATGTATATAATTAAAGGTGTATTGTTTTTTTGTGTTCAAAGATAAAAAAAAGAACTTACCACAGCTTTAAGAACTCCTCTGAGGTGGTGCACCGCTTCACAGGTTGGTATCGCTGCCTGCAAATTTAAAGTCTGAACAGACAATCAAAAATTTCACTACACCTTTTTTTATAAAATCACTGATTTGCTGCTTATTCATTTGCAGGTTTTGAAAAAAACTTTAAACCATTATTTTTTTTTTTGTTAATTTTTTTATACCTTTTTTCTTTTATTTATATCGCACCTTTTTTTGTTGGGCGTGGTGAAAAAGGAAGATATGAGGGAAATTAATTTAAATAAATGGTAGGTACATATAAAAAAATGAATTTAGTGATAATATTAAGAATAACAACAAAATTACACTTTAATAAAAAAAAAACTAATAATATAGGTAGTAGATATAATATGATGCGGGAAATGTCTTCGGGGAGGATACTGGGATGATGACGTAGCGATGTTCTTAGCTTGGCTGGCTTGTACGATCGTTCGCTGGCGGCAAGATCAAACGAATCCGATGATTTCGTTATCAAGCCGGTGATTGAGTTTAATACCGTCGGCAGCGATAAAAGCATCAACGGGATGGTGCAACTTTGGTCTTTTTTGTTTGTTTTTTTATTGTTCTTGATAGAAGGTTATATATTTTTTTTATAGTTAGGTTTTGGGGGTAGGGTTTTTTTTTTTGCTTTTTCTTTTTATAGGGTTTCGGCGTAGGTTTAGTGTGGATCGGGTTAACCTTTTTAAAACTTTTAGGGCTTTTTATGTATGTTAGCGTGGTCACTTTTTTATACGTTTTTGCTTCGTTTTACATGTAATATATGTATGTAAGCGTGGTCACTTTTACACCGATCTTAAAATGATCTTTTAGATTTTCGGAACTGTACAATACTTGTACACAAATTTCAACTTAGAAAAAAAACTCTGTCTGACAAAAAACCCGAAAAAATGTGTTTTTTTTCATAACACCCGACCGACTTACACATTGGGGGTAGGGTTTTTTTTTTTTGCTTTTTCTTTTTATAGGGTTTCGGCGTAGGTTTAGTGTGGATCGGGTTAACCTTTTTAAAACTTTTAGGGCTTTTTATGTATGTTAGCGTGGTCACTTTTTTATACGTTTTTGCTTCGTTTTACATGTAATATATGTATGTTAGCGTGGTCACTTTCACACCGATCTTAAAATGATCTTTTAGATTTTCGGAACTGTACAATACTTGTACACAAATTTCAACTTAAAATAAATATAGTTTGAAAAAAACTAAAAAACACGCTTTTAAAACCCATCATACTAAAAAAGCGGAAAATAATTTTTAATATAAGCTGAAAACAATAATGAACTAAAAATACAAGTGTTATTGTGAAAAAGCGTTGGGCGCATTGGCCATATTTTTTTTTCATATATCGAGCGCCCCACGCTTATTCACAATAACACTTGTATTTTTAGTTCATTATTGTTTTCAGCTTATATTAAAAATTATTTTCCGCTTTTTTAGTATGATGGGTTTTAAAAGCGTGTTTTTTAGTTTTTTTCAAACTATATTTATTTTTAACTTTTTAGTTTAACGTGCTTTAAAAGCGTGTTTTTTAGTTTTTTTTTTAAACTGTATTTATTTTGTGATTTAAGAAAACATTGAAACATTTCATTGACCCATTTAGTTGATTGAAATTGTAAATGAAATTGAAATTATTTATTTATTATTTAAAATCTCGTAATTTTAATTAAAAAAAAAAAAAAAGTCACCCATAGCTAGGATTTGATCCCACGACCCTTGACGCTCTAACTGAAACGAGACCGCGCCTTAACCAACTGAGCCACCGCAGCACTTAAAATGAGGGAGTCTATTAATATTTATAAGCGCATAATAAAATCAGGAAAAAGCAGGAGCTGTGGGATTAAAATATTTAATCCTGGTAATCCTGATAAGGATATTGAGATAAACTTATGAAATTATTGTTTTGCCACCGGTTCTTGATATGTGTACAAAATTTTATTAAAATCTGTTCGTGTAAAGTGGGTCAAAATCGAGTGTAAAGGTGTCGGTTACATACATACATACATACATACATACATACATACATACATACATACATACAAGTGAAGCTAATATAAGCGTGTTAAAAAAAACTCTGTCTGACAAAAAACCCGAAAAAATGTGTTTTTTTCATAACACCCGACCGACTTACACGTCCGAAACGACCCGTCTAAGATTGTAACACCAAAGAGATCGAATTTGGGGCAACCACCGCCTTATATAGCCCGACGGCAACCCTCACCAAGTACGATGGCGTCATCGGTGGAAAGATGGTGGAGGAAGTGATTCCGGAGGACCTTTTCCTGGCCGTATTTTTAATCAAAAAATTAAACTTTTTACCTTAAAAATCATTTCTAATTTTATTGAAAATAGGTGTGATACAAGATTTAATTTCCAGTCAAAAACGGCCAAGAAAATTAACCCGGAAACACTTCCATGTCAAAAAAAAAATCAATTTTAAAGAGGTGTGTGTTAATCGATGATTTTCGCGTCACGTAATATATTTCTCTTAAATAATTTCTAATTTTCGCTTAAAATGCAAAAAGATCTTGTCACCCGTTTCTCTTTATCGTTTTCGGGCAGCCAAGCATGAAACTCACCACTCACCACACCAAAGACATTCACCTCCATCATCAGCACTACCTTACCATAACTAAAAAAAATAATGATATGAGTTTTGCTAAACTCATACCAGATACTCTCAAACTGTATCGACTGTTGGTTTTGAATATTTCTAATTTTTTAATGACTGACACAACTGTAACCATAGAACTTTTCGTTTCCTACAACATTTATCCATTTCCGAGTCAACGATAGAAATGGAAAAGATATGAAACACTTCATTGTTTATTGCTTAGTATGAATATCACTAATCGTCCCACGCCCGAGAATAAGTCTCGTGTTCAGACTGAAGCTAGCCGGCACAAACAACAAAAAAAAATACTATCATCGTACTTTTTTATGTCTTTCGAATGAAAAACTCCTAACACCTTACTGTTCGCATCTACCAATTCGTAGAGATTATTCCCTATGATCTTAGAGATTTTCGCTTTAATAAATTTAGGACATAATTTAGCGTTTATCCTTTTTGTGGCATCACTCAGCACAAAATTTCTTTTGAAGACGATATCCCCAACATTGTACGTTGTATTTTTGCTTCGTGTGTTGTACATATGCTCGTACGTAAGATGGGCTTTCTGCAAGGAATCTTTTATGGCTGAATGGATAATGTTCATTTTTAACGGTTTTGGAATCAGGTTAATTTCCGAGTTATTGACACAGTCAAGTTTTCGTAGCAGTTCAAAATCTGAACCATGTTCAACCATTTTCTGGCCAAACAAGGCTTCGTATGGCGTCATACCGATGGCAGAATGTATAGCCGTCCTAAGCGCACAAGTAATGGCCGCAAGGTTAACGTCCCAATCCCTCTGATCTTTTCCAATGTACGACCTAATAGCCGCAAGGATGGAACGGTTAACCCGCTCACTGGCATTAGCTTGCGGAGCATACGAAGCGGTTTTAATATGTTGAATACCATACGTTGATAACAAACCAGAAAACACGGAGCTTGTAAACTGTTTACCGTTATCGGTTATGATAGACTCCAGACCACCAAACATACATAAAATTTCTTCATATAAAAATTTACGTGCGGTTTCAGCTGTAGCTTTTCTTAACGCTTTAATGACTACGAATTTCGTTAGCTGATCGAGGGCAATGATGATGTAAATGTTACCATTCGATCGAGGATACGGTCCAAGATAATCCATGTAGATGTGTTGGAATGGACGTTCCACCACAAACGGTTTACCCATGGGCTGTCGTAAGATTTGGTTGGACGCTTTTGACATCTTACATACCTCGCAACTACCTACAAATGCTTTCACCTGTGAAGCCATGTTTGGCCAAAAGAATTGCTGTCGTAGCCTATGTAGAGTTTTACCTAAACCACCATGCGAAGCCCTAGGTGGTTGATGAGCCAGAGTAATCAGATGATCGGTCAGCTGCGATGGAATCCATAACTTCCATCCTAGGTCATCCTCTAAAGGATTCCCTGTGCTGTGCTTGACCTTCTTGTACACGAAATTTTCCGAGACTTGAAGGTCTGGCAGCTGGTCTTTTTGTTTTGTGATGTTGTCAATGATCCTAACATATTCCTCAGATTGAAAACTGGGATCTGTTAGATCTATGTGCAGCACATCAGAAGGAAATTCTTCCGATAAGGCCTCTAAGTTCAATGCGTTGGCTGCAAAAACTCATGACAGAGCGTCTGGCACGACATGCTGTGAACCTTTACGATGCTCTATATCAAAGTCATAACCTTGAAGTTTGAGACTCCACCGAGCTAGTCTACCACTGAGGCCCTTTTGACCCATCAACCACTTTAAACTAGCATGGTCGGTCACTACTTTAAAATGGTATCCCTCTACGTAAGGGCGGAACTGAGCAATGCTCATAACTGCAGCTAAGCACTCACGTTCAGTGAAGCTATAATTACATTGGGCCTTGTTCAATTTGTGTGAATAGAAAAAGATGGGACGTTCATTGTCTTCATCGTCTTTTTGACATAGTACGCCACCAATTCCTGTCGACGATGCATCACACAAAATGACGAAAGGCTTGCTATAATCCGGATTCACTAAAACGGGTGCGGAAGTTAATATATCCTTAATTTTTTGAAAGGATTCTAATGCTTCATCATTAAATTCAAACTTAGTGTTCTTTTTCAGGGTGTTAGTTATAGGGGCAGCTAAAGTACTATAATCTCGTACAAACCGGCGATACCACCCAGACATACCAAGAAACCTTCGTATCTGTCGTTGATTTTGTGGAACCGGGAAATCTCTAATGCCAGAAACTTTCGCCGACGATGTTTAGATAACGAATATGTTCCTCAAAGGTGCGAGTGACTATCAGGAGATCGTCCAAGTAAACAAACACATTTTCTTTTAATTCGTGAGGTACCACTTTGTCCATTAGCTTGCAAAGACGTTGAGGTGCATTGCAGAGGATAAAGGGCATGACTTTGAATTGGTACAGAGGCTTACCGGGAACCGTAAACACCGTCTTTTCCCGTGATGACTTCTCCAACGGTATTTGCAGAAAAGCGTCTTTCAGATCCACACTAGAAATATAATGTGTATCTGAAATACGACTTAACACCGCTTGTATGTGAGGCAAAGGATAGGCACTTTTCTTGGTCTTTGCGTTAACCTTCCGGTAGTCAAGACACATCCGGTTTTTCCCGGGTTTTCGTATCAAGACTACTGGAGAGCTCCATGGGCTGTTATTCTCTTCAATTATGTCCATGTCAAGTAATCTATTCAATTCCTCATCTAGTAGCGATTGCACCTCCGGAGAAACAGGATAGTGTCGTTGTTTTATGGGCTCGGCATCCCCTGTGTCTATCTCATGTTCCTCCAGCGTCGTTTTTCCTAAACAAAGAGTGGCAAAGGACGGAAACTTGCTGATGGCTGTCTGAAGTTTGTTGAATTCTGCTCCTGATAGCTCACGCATCTCAGAAGTCATATTGTTAAACGTGGTGTTTGAAATTTCTGATATTAGGTTAGGTGCGAGTCTAAAAGCTATCCAGAAATTGATTCCTAAATACAATTTACGTTGTAGGGAAGGAACTATGTACATCTCTATCTTTTTCGTTTCCTTTTTATAAGTGACATCTACTATGAATCTTGCTGTCATAGGTTGACCACGACCATCTGCTGTTTTGACGTTGGATTAACAACGAGTGTAAGCAATGTTGTGTTTCTTCAGATAATCATCACCCTCTCCGCCCAAGCAACTAATGTTGGCACCACTGTCTAGTAAACCTAGCATGCTTTCGCCAAACATTTTTACATTGGCCTAGGGACGAGGATCATCTGAGCAACACAACGTTGTTGCTTCAATGCTTTTTAATGCGGTTTTCTTATTTTTCTTTCGTTCTCGAATCCTAGCAATTCGGACAGACACAGGTTCTTTTGAAGAACCAAAAATCCTATTTCTGGCACTATAATAAGCAATTTGACGTTTGTGAAGGCTTTTAAAAGGAGGAAACTTCTTTTCTTGTGTAGGTAACAAACTTGGCTCTAATTTTTCTTTGTTATCGGGTCTTTTTAAAATTTGAACTATAGAATCTGTTGGTTGAAGATTTGAATTGGGGCTTGAATTAGAAATGGTTAAAGGGTTTCCGGTCGGGTTTTCTAAATTTGTTATGATTTTGCTCCTTCATGTATTTTTCCATATTGCGGCAAACATAAACCATCTCATTAAGATTCTGAGCCTTAAAAGTCAGCAATAACTCACCCATACGACTGATAACATTTTGTTAGATAAGGGTTATCAACTCGTGATTAGGCTTTGGAGAAAGCAAACGTGTATTTAATTTTTGAAGAGCCATATAAAACTCATCAAAACTTTCGTTAGGCTTTTGGCGACGGTCATATAGCTGTTTTGAAAGCTCCGCTTGAGTCTCAAGGGATCGAAACTGCTCTAACAACGCAAAACGAAGTCCAGGCCTGTCTACTCTCGGATTGGATTTGAGGTAAACCCAAAACCAATTTTCAACTTGTCCACTAATGAACTGGTGAAAATTCATCACAATCTCTTGCCACGTGGCCCTGTAACCATCTTTCAACCTCTCCAATCTGAAAATGAACTCATCAACGGTCATATTAAGATGATCATATTTCAGACCCCATTTGTAGAAGCTATGAACTTTGGAGCTAGAAGGATTTGCTCGAAAATGAGTTTCAACCGATGGTCGAGAAAAAGTGTCATCAAGGTTCATGTTTCTTATTCTAGATAAAAAATCATCAGCATTAGGATTGAGATGAGATTGGGTTACATTCGGTGCTGCTTCACTTAAACCAAATTGAGGTGGGTTATGCACTGGAGGATCGGGATTGATAGGTGGAGACTGTCGCCTGCGGACTTCATACTCGCTTTCTACCGAAGGAGTTGTTTTCGATAGAGTTTCACGAATGATCTCTGCCATCTGCTTTTTCAGTTCGGCCCTATTCGATTCTAATTCTCTTCGAATTACCTGCAAATCTTCAGACCTGCTTACACCTATAGCAGCCGTGACCACGTCCTGAATATAAGTGCTAAAATTTGTATCGTTTGTATCGATCTGGTAGTTTATTGTAGCTTGAGTAAGAGTTGCTTGCTTTCCTGATGCCATGTCGGGGTTGACGTGATTTGGAGGATCTTCAGTTGGTAAACCAGAGTCTACACCAGGATTGATGTTAGCCAGTTTGTCTTCTGTCTGAGGAGTTCGACCGGATTGGTTATACCCAAAACCCCTACCGCGTCTTCTGGTGCTACTTCCTCGTCCGCGATGGCTATCGGTACTATTAAGGCCGTAACCTCTACCTGAACGTAGTGAATACCTTTGATCAGCAGAAGACATACATTTTCAGAGCGCAGAAATTATCAGATCTCAATCAAAAGCTTGTAATGAGAAAAAAAATTTACGTAACTATAATACAAATTTTGAATTTATTAAAAACGAAAATTCAAAACTCCAAATGATATAAAAAAAATTGAAAAAGATTTTTGAAACAAAATTTTCAAATATAATTTTAAAAAAATTTTAAATAATCAATATTTACTTTTAAATATAAATTATTAATATGTATATTCTAAATTGATTGTAAATTTATCATAAAAATGTTTGGTGGATGTGACGAATGATTTATGAAAATATCTGAAGACTAAAGACGTTGGGTACTCACTTGAAATATTTCATGGTAGCTGGAAAATTTGGAAGCTGACAATCATACTAAATTTGATTTTTGTGCAGATGTCAATTGTTAGGTGGAAAAATTGGAAAAATGAATCAACTCGCAGCGGGCATAATACGTGGCTTCCAGAGCTCATATTTTATCGGTCGACATTGATTGTTTTCCGTAAAGGTAACACTCAAAACAATATTTTGAACAACTATATATTCGGCTGAGCCAAATGTACGGATTCAAATAATAATTGCTTGCAAAGTTAAATTTGTTATTGGTTTTGATTGAAGGGGATGATTGTCGCAACAGACTAAACAGGGAACAACTTCAGACCTATTTACTGGACGTCCGCTCATTACTTTAATCCTTACAATATAAAAAAAAAAGAATTCAAAAGACTGATCTGCACAAAAAAAAAAATAATAAGGTTTTTAGACGGAAAGGAACAAACTTTTCTCAACAGAAAGTTTGAAATTTTTTTTTCCGTATAATTTTCGAAAATTTTTCACATCAAAAATTATGAAACTCAACTACTTTTCGGGATTTATCAAGGACGAATCGGGCCCCACGTTGGGCGCCACCTATAACGGAACCGAGGTGTTGTCGGCAAGGACTCATGACAGGATGTTCCATTTTCTCTCATAGACGGGAGGTACTATACCCAGGAACATCAAACACGTCAGCACATTGTTGAAACATCTTCATCTGTGAGTCCAAGACCTTTCCTTCCCTTACCACCATTACAACCCCCTGCTTATAGGTACAGTGGGCTGATCCTGGCAGCCGGAAGGAAAGGGTGTTTAGGCTACGTCGGCGCGGCATGCTAGCATAAGCACGTCCTAGCTCGTCGGTGGGGGGGGGGTTCTTGCCAATGTAGCGCTAAACGGTCGTTACGTATTGTTACATGCCGAGGGAATCTAATATGAAGAAATTCGGGTTCAAAAAAGTCGATCCCGATATCGTCCTGAAACAAAGAAAATCCTCCCAAAATAACCAATACCAATATTCAAGTGAGGAGAGTGCCAGATGGTAGTGCCTCTCAGAGGATTTTGCCCACCCACGTATCGCACGGATGCAACCTTGGCTGTTATGTCCTCGTTTTTATAGCAGCCCCTATGTCTCATCGATTTACTCACTATAGGTTATTGTAAAAAGCCATCAACCTATAGATAACTTACTTGTACTTTCTTTTCGATAACCAAAACTTCACCTTAAGGTTATCGATAATGATCTTCATTAAGGTCTTCAGATTTTTGTCCATCACTGTCACATCCACCTATGACGTCACTTATTAGACGTTCATGCTGAACTCTAAGATGCTTAGAAACAAAATCTTCCCAGGAAAGAATCACAATCCATCAGCGGAAACAATGAAAAGTGCGAAAGGTATTTTTGATTTCAAACGTAAACATTCCATTTATTAAATAAAAACTTATCCTTACAAAATTCTAAGAAAAATTCTAATATAAGCAAATTTCAATTTAAATCAAAATTGTCACTTAAAAATTAGTAGAAAAAAAAACCAATAGTCGATTACAATAAGATATCACTGATTTATCAAAAATTGTTTGTTTAAAAAAAAAAAATCTAAAAATTGAAATGGAAAAGAAAATTCAATCAATTTTAAGAATAGCCTATGTTTAGGCTGAATCAGATAGATGAATTCTTTATTCATTCACATCACCTTCAATGTTATTTCTTATAATCTCAACTCAAATCTTAATTTTATTCTTATAGTAATACTAGAATTCAATTAAGGTGACAATTAAAATTAAATCTTGTTACTTATTAATTGTTTATCATAGAATATAATCTTCCGTCGTTCACCACAGTGTACAGTGCATTATTAAAATGTTTTATTAAAATTTAATCTTTTATTCACCATGATATGCAAAGCATTGCATACCCACAGGCTCGCTTTAAAATTATATTTTTTTTATATGTCTGTATTTGTAAGTTAAATGTTTTGTGTATGTATATAATTAAAGGTGTATTGTTTTTTTGTGTTCAAAGATAAAAAAAGAACTTACCACAGCTTTAAGAACTCCTCTGAGGTGGTGCACCGCTTCACAGGTTGGTATCGCTGCCTGCAAATTTAAAGTCTGAACAGACAATCAAAAATTTCACTACACCTTTTTTTATAAAATCACTGATTTGCTGCTTATTCATTTGCAGGTTTTGAAAAAAACTTTAAACCATTATTTTTTTTTTTGTTAATTTTTGTATACCTTTTTTCTTTTATTTTTATCGCACCTTTTTTTGTTGGGCGTGGTGAAAAAGGAAGATATGAGGGAAATTAATTTAAATAAATGGTAGGTACATATAAAAAAAATTAATTTAGTGATAATATTAAGAATAACAACAAAATTACACTTTAATAAAAAAAACTAATAATATAGGTAGTAGATATAATATGATGCGGGAAATGTCTTCGGGGAGGATACTGGGATGATGACGTAGCGATGTTCTTAGCTTGGCTGGCTTGTACGATCGTTCGCTGGCGGCAAGATCAAACGAATCCGATGATTTCGTTATCAAGCCGGTGATTGAGTTTAATACCGTCGGCAGCGATAAAAGCATCAACGGGATGGTGCATCTTTGGTCTTTTTTGTTTGTTTTTTTATTGTTCTTGATAGAAGGTTATATATTTTTTTTTTTATAGTTTTAGGTTTTGGGGGTAGGGTTTTTTTTTTTTGCTTTTTCTTGTGGTGTGTGTTAATCGATGATTTTCGCGTCACGTAATATATTTCTCTTAAATAATTTCTAATTTTCGCTTAAAATGCAAAAAGATCTTGTCACCCGTTTCTCTTTATCGTTTTCGGGCAGCCAAGCATGAAACTCACCACTCACTACTCACCACACCAAAGACATTCACCTCCATCATCAGCACTACCTTACCATAACTAAAAAAAATAATGATATGAGTTTTGCTAAACTCATTCCAGATACTCTCAAACTGTATCGACTGTTGGTTTTGAATATTTCTAAGTTTTTAATGACTGACACAACTGTAACCATAGAACTTTTCGTTTCCTACAAATTTATATGGTTATTTGGTTGACTCTGTCGCCCCAAGGTCGGATCACTGAAACACTTTGAGGTGTTTAAGCGATTCGACCTTTGGACTACCGAGTCTTTATTTAGGGAGTCGACTGTATTCCTAGATGTCTTCATCATAGTCGCTTTGGGAAATGTTTTCGGTTTCCATTATTATGTTAGATGAATTAGTTGTTTGTTTTAGGTTACTCTTAGAATTAAGGTTTAAAGGTGTGATTATTTCGGTTGGGTTAAAAGAGTTTTTCGGATGTTTAAGGTGTTGTGAATTAGGTTGTTGTTGGCTGTTAATAAATTGGGGAAATTGTATTGTGTGTTTTTTAGAAAGTTGTTTTGGATGGGAGAGTTTATGTTTGTTGTTGGTTTAGGATTAAGAGAAGAGTATGGTGTTGTATTCTTTGTTCTAAGAGAGTTTGTATGAGCGACTGTTGGTCATTGATAAAGGATTTTGGAAGAGAGGTTTTACTTTGATAAGAGTTTTGTGTTGTTTGAATTATAGAAGATGATGCGGAAGTTGAGGGGTTTGGGTTTAAGTTGAGTGTACTTTGAGTTTTTGAAAGATTAAGAGAAGAGCTCGGTGATCTTACTGTTTTTGTTAGTGGATTGTTTGTTGGTGATGTATTTGCTTTGGAAAGAGGAGCCGTTGAGAAATTCACTGTTTCTGTATGATTATTCGGGAGGGGATCTGTACCGTTTATCACTACGGAGGAGAAAGAAATCGAGAAGAGCTCGGTGATGTTACTGTTTTTGTTGGTGGATTGTTTGTTGGTGATGTATTTGCTTTGGAAAGAGGAGCCGTTGAGGAATTCACTGTTTCTGTATGATTATTCGGGAGGGGTTCTGTACCGTTTATCACTACGGTACAGAACTTTGATAAGAGTTTTGTGTTGTTTGAATTATAGAAGATGATGCGGAAGTTGAGGGGTTTGGGTTTAAGTTGAGTGTACTTTGAGTTTTTGAAAGATTAAGAGAAGAGCTCGGTGATCTTACTGTTTTTGTTAGTGGATTGTTTGTTGGTGATGTATTTGCTTTGGAAAGAGGAGCCGTTGAGAAATTCACTGTTTCTGTATGATTATTCGGGAGGGGATCTGTACCGTTTATCACTACGGAGGAGAAAGAAATCGAGAAGAGCTCGGTGATGTTACTGTTTTTGTTGGTGGATTGTTTGTTGGTGATGTATTTGCTTTGGAAAGAGGAGCCGTTGAGGAATTCACTGTTTCTGTATGATTATTCGGGAGGGGTTCTGTACCGTTTATCACTACGGAGGAGAAAGAAATCGTGGGAGAGCGGTTTGTTCGTTATATATTTTTTTGGCTTCTGCCATGCTACATTTATTTATTGTTTTTATTTTCAGAATCTCTTTTGCTTCTAAGAACCGTTTGCAATGCTTAGATGGTGCTGGGTGACTTTCGGAGCAGTTAGCACATAGAGTGCGGGTGCAAATTTCAGGGGAGTGCGGTAAGGGGAGGTTACAAGTAATGCAAGTAAGCGTGCCTGTACATCTCTTCATTGTATGGCCGAGTAATTGACACTTTTTACTCCGCATGGGATTGGGGAAGTATTCCTCAACTTTTATGTTGTACCAAACAACGTTTATCGATTGTGGAGGACGGAAGAGGTGGCTTTTTCTTCGTTACCGTCAAATTTTTTTTTTTTTAATTTGAAGACTTCAGTTGCACCTTGGTGTTTCATTTCCTCGATTATTTCGCTTTCGAGCACGTTAATCAAGCAGGGGGAATACGCTGTTCCCTGAGAACAATTTAGTGGGTTGTGAAGTGACATCGAGACTGGGCAGTGACCGGAGAGGTTATTTTTGGACGAGAAAAGGTTGGCAATTTGCAGGGACTTTACTAGGATGAGGAGATTTCCGTCACGGAGTTGTGTGATGTACTCATACGAAGTGCTTATGGCGTCTATTGATTTTTTTAATATAAACACACTTATGGTGGTAAGAGGGATTTTGGGGTCGGTAGGGGTAATTACAATGAATTTAGGGTTTTTAAAGGTTGAGTGGGATGGGATATCTTCAATTGTTATTTTGTGAGGAGTATTTTTTTTTCTTTTGTGAGGCGGATCAGGTGGCTGAAATAGTTCGCCAAACCTGTTGCCTTTCAACACATTTGGCGGAGGCCATTTTTCACTTTGTACACAAATTAAGTTCAGAAAAAATAGGTACTTATAATGGGAAAAATGGAAACCGAAAAAGAAAAAGCGCGAAGAGAAAAATAACCAACTAGGAAGCGAGCAAAAGAACAATCGAGAAAACGATGTTGACGGCTCAAAGATCAGTCGGTGACTGTGCCTTGTATTAATATATTCTGTTTTTGTTTTTATTTGTAATTTAAAAGTATCTGAAAAATTCAATAAAAATCATTTTCGTGAGTTTTAGTTCTCTGATTGGTTCCTAATGTCTGCTGTTGAGTTCCAAAATGTTGATGATGTTTTTGCTGCATTTGTTTCTGTTGCTGTCGCACTAGTTCTTCCATTACTTCATGGTTATACGTCGAATGTAGCATTTATTTTTGTTTTTTTTTTTTTGCCTCTCCTGTTCTAACAATTCATCCATTTTTAGCCATTGGCGAACGCGTTCCAAATCAATTTCTGCGCGACGTATTTTTTCCCAAACGTAGTGCTTGAAACAGTTTTTTTTGGAGGAGAGTGCCAGATGGTAGTGCCTCTCAGAGGATTTTGCCCACCCACGTATCGCACGGATGCAACCTTGGCTGTTATGTCCTCGTTTTTATAGCAGCCCCTATGTCTCATCGATTTACTCACTATAGGTTATTGTAAAAAGCCATCAACCTATAGATAACTTACTTGTACTTTCTTTTCGATAACCAAAACTTCACCTTAAGGTTATCGATAATGATCTTCATTAAGGTCTTCAGATTTTTGTCCATCACTGTCACATCCCCCTATGACGTCACTTATTAGACGTTCATGCTGAACTCTAAGATGCTTAGAAACAAAATCTTCCCAGGAAAGAATCACAATCCATCAGCGGAAACAATGAAAAGTGCGAAAGGTATTTTTGATTTCAAACGTAAACATTCCATTTATTAAATAAAAACTTATCCTTACAAAATTCTAAGAAAAATTCTAATATAAGCAAATTTCAATTTAAATCAAAATTGTCACTTAAAAATTAGTAGAAAAAAAAACCAATAGCCGATTACAATAAGATATCACTGATTTATCAAAAATTGTTTGTTTAAAAAAAAAAATCTAAAAATTGAAATGGAAAAGAAAATTCAATCAATTTTAAGAATAGCCTATGTTTAGGCTGAATCAGATAGATGAATTCTTTATTCATTCACATCACCTTCAATGTTATTTCTTATAATCTCAACTCAAATCTTAATTTTATTCTTATAGTAATACTAGAATTCAATTAAGGTGACAATTAAAATTAAATCTTGTTACTTATTAATTGTTTATCATAGAATATAATCTTCCGTCGTTCACCACAGTGTACAGTGCATTATTAAAATGTTTTATTAAAATTTAATCTTTTATTCACCATGATATGCAAAGCATTGCATACCCACAGGCTCGCTTTAAAATTATATTTTTTTTATATGTCTGTATTTGTAAGTTAAATGTTTTGTGTATGTATATAATTAAAGGTGTATTGTTTTTTTGTGTTCAAAGATAAAAAAAGAACTTACCACAGCTTTAAGAACTCCTCTGAGGTGGTGCACCGCTTCACAGGTTGGTATCGCTGCCTGCAAATTTAAAGTCTGAACAGACAATCAAAAATTTCACTACACCTTTTTTTATAAAATCACTGATTTGCTGCTTATTCATTTGCAGGTTTTGAAAAAAACTTTAAACCATTATTTTTTTTTTGTTAATTTTTGTATACCTTTTTTCTTTTATTTTTATCGCACCTTTTTTTGTTGGGCGTGGTGAAAAAGGAAGATATGAGGGAAATTAATTTAAATAAATGGTAGGTACATATAAAAAAAATTAATTTAGTGATAATATTAAGAATAACAACAAAATTACACTTTAATAAAAAAAACTAATAATATAGGTAGTAGATATAATATGATGCGGGAAATGTCTTCGGGGAGGATACTGGGATGATGACGTAGCGATGTTCTTAGCTTGGCTGGCTTGTACAATCGTTCGCTGGCGGCAAGATCAAACGAATCCGATGATTTCGTTATCAAGCCGGTGATTGAGTTTAATACCGTCGGCAGCGATAAAAGCATCAACGGGATGGTGCATCTTTGGTCTTTTTTGTTTGTTTTTTTATTGTTCTTGATAGAAGGTTATATATTTTTTTTTTATAGTTTTAGGTTTTGGGGGTAGGGTTTTTTTTTTTTGCTTTTTCTTGTGGTGTGTGTTAATCGATGATTTTCGCGTCACGTAATATATTTCTCTTAAATAATTTCTAATTTTCGCTTAAAATGCAAAAAGATCTTGTCACCCGTTTCTCTTTATCGTTTTCGGGCAGCCAAGCATGAAACTCACCACTCACTACTCACCACACCAAAGACATTCACCTCCATCATCAGCACTACCTTACCATAACTAAAAAAAATAATGATATGAGTTTTGCTAAACTCATTCCAGATACTCTCAAACTGTATCGACTGTTGGTTTTGAATATTTCTAAGTTTTTAATGACTGACACAACTGTAACCATAGAACTTTTCGTTTCCTACAAATTTATATGGTTATTTGGTTGACTCTGTCGCCCCAAGGTCGGATCACTGAAACACTTTGAGGTGTTTAAGCGATTCGACCTTTGGACTACCGAGTCTTTATTTAGGGAGTCGACTGTATTCCTAGATGTCTTCATCATAGTCGCTTTGGGAAATGTTTTCGGTTTCCATTATTATGTTAGATGAATTAGTTGTTTGTTTTAGGTTACTCTTTTACTTTTTTAGAAAGTTGTTTTGGATGGGAGAGTTTATGTTTGTTGTTGGTTTAGGATTAAGAGAAGAGTATGGTGTTGTATTCTTTGTTCTAAGAGAGTTTGTATGAGCGACTGTTGGTCATTGATAAAGGATTTTGGAAGAGAGGTTTTACTTTGATAAGAGTTTTGTGTTGTTTGAATTATAGAAGATGATGCGGAAGTTGAGGGGTTTGGGTTTAAGTTGAGTGTACTTTGAGTTTTTGAAAGATTAAGAGAAGAGCTCGGTGATCTTACTGTTTTTGTTAGTGGATTGTTTGTTGGTGATGTATTTGCTTTGGAAAGAGGAGCCGTTGAGAAATTCACTGTTTCTGTATGATTATTCGGGAGGGGATCTGTACCGTTTATCACTACGGAGGAGAAAGAAATCGAGAAGAGCTCGGTGATGTTACTGTTTTTGTTGGTGGATTGTTTGTTGGTGATGTATTTGCTTTGGAAAGAGGAGCCGTTGAGGAATTCACTGTTTCTGTATGATTATTCGGGAGGGGTTCTGTACCGTTTATCACTACGGTACAGAACTTTGATAAGAGTTTTGTGTTGTTTGAATTATAGAAGATGATGCGGAAGTTGAGGGGTTTGGGTTTAAGTTGAGTGTACTTTGAGTTTTTGAAAGATTAAGAGAAGAGCTCGGTGATCTTACTGTTTTTGTTAGTGGATTGTTTGTTGGTGATGTATTTGCTTTGGAAAGAGGAGCCGTTGAGAAATTCACTGTTTCTGTATGATTATTCGGGAGGGGATCTGTACCGTTTATCACTACGGAGGAGAAAGAAATCGAGAAGAGCTCGGTGATGTTACTGTTTTTGTTGGTGGATTGTTTGTTGGTGATGTATTTGCTTTGGAAAGAGGAGCCGTTGAGGAATTCACTGTTTCTGTATGATTATTCGGGAGGGGTTCTGTACCGTTTATCACTACGGAGGAGAAAGAAATCGTGGGAGAGCGGTTTGTTCGTTATATATTTTTTTGGCTTCTGCCATGCTACATTTATTTATTGTTTTTATTTTCAGAATCTCTTTTGCTTCTAAGAACCGTTTGCAATGCTTAGATGGTGCTGGGTGACTTTCGGAGCAGTTAGCACATAGAGTGCGGGTGCAAATTTCAGGGGAGTGCGGTAAGGGGAGGTTACAAGTAATGCAAGTAAGCGTGCCTGTACATCTCTTCATTGTATGGCCGAGTAATTGACATGGGATTGGGGAAGTATTCCTCAACTTTTATGTTGTACCAAACAACGTTTATCGATTGTGGAGGACGGAAGAGGTGGCTTTTTCTTCGTTACCGTCAAATTTTTTTTTTTTTAATTTGAAGACTTCAGTTGCACCTTGGTGTTTCATTTCCTCGATTATTTCGCTTTCGAGCACGTTAATCAAGCAGGGGGAATACGCTGTTCCCTGAGAACAATTTAGTGGGTTGTGAAGTGACATCGAGACTGGGCAGTGACCGGAGAGGTTATTTTTGGACGAGAAAAGGTTGGCAATTTGCAGGGACTTTACTAGGATGAGGAGATTTCCGTCACGGAGTTGTGTGATGTACTCATACGAAGTGCTTATGGCGTCTATTGATTTTTTTAATATAAACACACTTATGGTGGTAAGAGGGATTTTGGGGTCGGTAGGGGTAATTACAATGAATTTAGGGTTTTTAAAGGTTGAGTGGGATGGGATATCTTCAATTGTTATTTTGTGAGGAGTATTTTTTTTTCTTTTGTGAGGCGGATCAGGTGGCTGAAATAGTTCGCCAAACCTGTTGCCTTTCAACACATTTGGCGGAGGCCATTTTTCACTTTGTACACAAATTAAGTTCAGAAAAAATAGGTACTTATAATGGGAAAAATGGAAACCGAAAAAGAAAAAGCGCGAAGAGAAAAATAACCAACTAGGAAGCGAGCAAAAGAACAATCGAGAAAACGATGTTGACGGCTCAAAGATCAGTCGGTGACTGTGCCTTGTATTAATATATTCTATATATTCTGTTTTTGTTTTTATTTGTAATTTAAAAGTATCTGAAAAATTCAATAAAAATCATTTTCGTGAGTTTTAGTTCTCTGATTGGTTCCTAATGTCTGCTGTTGAGTTCCAAAATGTTGATGATGTTTTTGCTGCATTTGTTTCTGTTGCTGTCGCACTAGTTCTTCCATTACTTCATGGTTATACGTCGAATGTAGCATTTATTTTTGTTTTTTTTTTTTGCCTCTCCTGTTCTAACAATTCATCCATTTTTAGCCATTGGCGAACGCGTTCCAAATCAATTTCTGCGCGACGTATTTTTTCCCAAACGTAGTGCTTGAAACAGTTTTTTTTGGAGGAGAGTGCCAGATGGTAGTGCCTCTCAGAGGATTTTGCCCACCCACGTATCGCACGGATGCAACCTTGGCTGTTATGTCCTCGTTTTTATAGCAGCCCCTATGTCTCATCGATTTACTCACTATAGGTTATTGTAAAAAGCCATCAACCTATAGATAACTTACTTGTACTTTCTTTTCGATAACCAAAACTTCACCTTAAGGTTATCGATAATGATCTTCATTAAGGTCTTCAGATTTTTGTCCATCACTGTCACATCCACCTATGACGTCACTTATTAGACGTTCATGCTGAACTCTAAGATGCTTAGAAACAAAATCTTCCCAGGAAAGAATCACAATCCATCAGCGGAAACAATGAAAAGTGCGAAAGGTATTTTTGATTTCAAACGTAAACATTCCATTTATTAAATAAAAACTTATCCTTACAAAATTCTAAGAAAAATTCTAATATAAGCAAATTTCAATTTAAATCAAAATTGTCACTTAAAAATTAGTAGAAAAAAAAACCAATAGTCGATTACAATAAGATATCACTGATTTATCAAAAATTGTTTGTTTAAAAAAAAAATCTAAAAATTGAAATGGAAAAGAAAATTCAATCAATTTTAAGAATAGCCTATGTTTAGGCTGAATCAGATAGATGAATTCTTTATTCATTCACATCACCTTCAATGTTATTTCTTATAATCTCAACTCAAATCTTAATTTTATTCTTATAGTAATACTAGAATTCAATTAAGGTGACAATTAAAATTAAATCTTGTTACTTATTAATTGTTTATCATAGAATATAATCTTCCGTCGTTCACCACAGTGTACAGTGCATTATTAAAATTTTTTATTAAAATTTAATCTTTTATTCACCATGATATGCAAAGCATTGCATACCCACAGGCTCGCTTTAAAATTATATTTTTTTATATGTCTGTATTTGTAAGTTAAATGTTTTGTGTATGTATATAATTAAAGGTGTATTGTTTTTTTGTGTTCAAAGATAAAAAAAAGAACTTACCACAGCTTTAAGAACTCCTCTGAGGTGGTGCACCGCTTCACAGGTTGGTATCGCTGCCTGCAAATTTAAAGTCTGAACAGACAATCAAAAATTTCACTACACCTTTTTTTATAAAATCACTGATTTGCTGCTTATTCATTTGCAGGTTTTGAAAAAAACTTTAAACCATTATTTTTTTTTTGTTAATTTTTTTATACTTGTACTGTCCTAGAACTAGCTTAGTCAGTCGTGTTTACTATAGGCTCTATCTTTTTTATTATTTTTCCTCTAGATATTGTGTTAAATATTTGTAGTGGTGTCAATTTTCACTGAATAAGTAAATTTATTTTTTGTTTATTTATGTAATTTATGAAATAATTGTGTTCAATATTTTTTTTTAATCAATTTTAATTTTGTTTAATTTGTGATATATTGTTTAAAACAAAAGTTCTCCCCGGTAAGGTGTGCAGTATTTTTGTTTTTTTCCAAAGTGTTCCCTTGTCCATGTGTGAGTGCTCTTTGTTTTAAAATATATTCCAATTTAATTTTCCCCTATTTTCTTTATTCGATTGAACTGATTCCACCTTTTTCATTACATTTTGTCACCAAAATATCAAGCCCTTGCGTAGGTCAGATAGCAAGAGCGTGATTTAATTGCGACTCTTGTTGAAACACCTAGGTTCGAGTCCCGCCCGTGATTATTATTATTATTTTTTTTTTTTAATTTAATTATTATTATTATTATTTTTTCTTTTTAAATATAAATATATCTTTATTTTTTATAATTTATTTCATTTAACACTTCTTTTTTAAATATGGATTGCTTCAATAAAAACTGCCAAGAGGGTTCCAATAACAATCCACTATTTGCTTGTTTCGGACCCTGTGGTAATCTTTACCATGCAAAATGCGTTGGATCAACGAATGCATTTATTGAAAAAATAGCCAATTCGAAATTTGCTTACTGGTACTGTCACGAGTGCCGTAAGCTCTCTGTATCCCAACTAGCTTTTAAAATGTCTTCTTTTAAAGCTGACATTTTAAAACTTTCTAAAGACTTTGAAGGGCTACTGAAGTCATTCAACACTGCAGTTTGTAAGTTAAATTCATACTCTGTAACCAACATCATGGTTGACAATTCTACTTCGACAAATGATCTACGACAACCCAATATTCCTTCTACTTTCTCTTCTGCAGATGAAGATATTCTCGCGCAATCAGGTTCTGGTGTTAATAACGCAGAAAGTGTACCTGAAAAACAAAAGAAAAAGTCAAAAAAAAGAAGCCGAGAAAACTCCGAGCTTGCTAGAATTTCTACCCCGCCCTCAAAAAGAACAAATGTCAACATCACCCCAATACTTATAGATCCTACCCGAACCCCCCATATACCTCAAATTTCTAGCTCAAATTCAGCTCCCGATAGCAGCTCCGTTACAGTAACAACCAATTCCATACCTATCAAAGCTGTTTTGAAACCAAAAATTATTTTTATATCTCGTCTGGACCCAGTAACAACGCCAGAAGATATAACTTCGCACTTAGTATCTACCAAGAGCATACCTTGTAGCTCATCCATTAGGTGTACTAAGATCAGTAAACCAAACAGCTTTGTTTCCTCTTTCAAAATAGTAACGAATCCTACATTCTTCGATCCCATTTGCAATACTAATATATGGCCCGCAGAGACTTTGGTCAAAGAATTTTCACAAAGTCAAAAACGAGGTGTTTCTATGAAAACCAAGCCAAAAAACTCAACAGGCTTGCCCTCTTCTACCAAAACGTAAGGGGACTTCGTAGTAAGACTGCTGACATTTTTCTTAACTCCCAATCATTTCCACACGACGTATTCGTTTTGACAGAAACTTGGCTTAATTCAAGCTTTTCCGACACAGAACTTTTCAGTCAAGAGTTCGAAGTTTACAGAAATGATCGTCATGTTGGTAATGCAAAGGATTTAGGTGGAGGTGTTCTCATTGCGGTAAAAAATACATATTTCTCTTCGTCTGTATCTTTTCCGTTTGAACTATCAATTGAACTGGTATGTGTAAAGTTAATGGTACAGACTAAGACTATTTTCATTTTAAACGTTTATATTCCAAAAAGTTTAGAGTCTGTTTATAGCGAACTCTCCCTGGCATTAGACTTTGTTATCAGTATGTCCTGCTCTGACACCAATATCTTACTTCTAGGTGACTTTAATTTACCACACATTGATTGGATTCCATCGGAAGACGAATCTTGCCTTGAAGCCTCTCTCTCTTCTTCACAATTGGAACTATCTTTTCTCGATAAAATCCTTTTTACTGACTTACAGCAAACGAGCTGTATTAAAAACTCAAAAAATCGAATTCTCGATTTAGTCTTTTCTTCTGACGCTATTAGTACTCTTGTTCTAGAATCTAATTCAGGTATTACTAATATTGATAAATATCACCCCCCTTGGATATTTTTCTTGACTTAAGTAATCACCTTACTGATCACAGTAATTCCTTTGACTGCTTATATAATTTTGACTTCAGAAAAGCTAATTTCCAGTTGTTGTCTGAAGATTTAACCATTTCTGGAATTGCTGATACTTTAGCATTTTCTAATATTGACGAAGCAGTTTCAAATTTCTATAAGATCTTAAATAATTGTTTAGAAAAAAATGTACCTTTAAAGAAATCAAGAAATACAAACTTTAGCCACCCTTGGTACACGAAAGAATTACGTTTACTGCGTAACAAAAGAAATAAGACATGGAAAACTTATCTCAAATCTCTGTCTCCAATCAATTTCTCTTTTTATGTTGAACTTTTTAACGAATTTAAGTCTCTTTCAAATTTTGTATATGCTATTTATGTTACTGATATGGGCAGCTCTTTGAAAGAGAATCCTAAACAATTTTGGAAACTTGTAAACTTAAAGAAAAAATCAGATGGCTTCCCAGTTAACTTCACTTACAAGAATCTTTCTCTAAATAAACCTGTTGATATCTGTAACGCTTTCGCAACAAATTTCCGTGAATCTTTTGTTAATAGCCCTCAAGAAGTTGATAAAGAATATTTTCATAATCTTCACTCCTTTCCGCAGACTAGCTGTAGTCACATCCCTGTGCTACAGAGCACGGTCCTTGATCTTTTATCCGCGTTGAATGATGACTGCTCAGCCGGTCCCGATGGTATTCCCCCGATAGTATTAAAAAAGTGTAGTAATGCTTTAGTTGAACCCCTTTCGTTCTTATTCAAACTTTCTCTAAAAACAGGCAAATTTCCCAGTATATGGAAGAAGTCATTTCTTACACCAATTTTCAAGAAAGGTAACAAGGCGGATATAACAAACTACAGGCCCATTGCAAAGCTTTCTTGCATTCCTAAATTGTTTGAACAAGTTGTTTGTGAAAGTGTAGCATTTTTTAGTAAAAATCTCATTTGCGAACAGCAACATGGTTTTATGAAAAAAAGATCAACCGTTACTAATCTCCTCACATTCTCAAATATATGTTCAAACGCTTTAGAACAAGGTTATGAAGTTGACTGCATATACACGGACTTTTCCAAAGCTTTTGACCAACTTAGCCACGGAATTATTTTATTTAAACTTAAAGCTCTTGGTTTTCCACCATTTTTCTTAGCTTGGATCAAATCATACCTTGAAAACAGATCCTATGAGGTAAAATTTAGAAATTGTCATTCTGAACCTTTTGTTGCTCAATCTGGTGTTCCCCAGGGAAGCCATCTTGGCCCTTTTCTATTCATCTTATCTATAAACGACGTATCGTCATGTCTACGCTCAAGTGATGTTCTTATTTTTGCTGATGACATGAAAATTTTTAAGATAATAAAGTCCACCCAAGATCGCACCCTTTTACAAGCCGACATTGATAGTTTCACATTTTGGTGTGGCAAAAATAGCCTTTCCCTCAACCCTTTTAAATGCCAGACAGTAACTTTTACTAAAAAACGAATCGGTAGTGCATTCGATTATTGTATATCAAAGCAAAAACTCGGTCGCGTATCCACTTTTAAAGATTTAGGCGTTCATTTCTGTTCCAACTTAGAATTTACACATCACATTAATTTTATTATTAATAAAGCAAGTTCTATGCTTGGTTTTATAAAACGCTGGGCAAAGGAGTTCAATGATCCCTATGTTACTCTTTCTTTATACAATTGTCATGTTCGTCCTCATCTTGAATATGCTTCGCAGGTATGGACTCCCTATTACGAAATTCATAAGAAACGTATTGAATCAATTCAACATAATTTCATTCGCTTCGCCCTAAAGGGTCTTCCGTGGGAAGATCCTAATGATCTGCCTCCCTATGAACATCGTATTCAGCTTCTTCAATTGCAAACTCTCCATCAAAGACGTGTTAATAATGATTTAAAATTTTTTTCATCAACTCATTAATGGTGAAATTGATGCACCTTATTGTTATTTGCTATCTTGTATACATTTAAATTACCGAGGCGGAACTCATAACCTGCGTACTTTTGACTTTATACATATTGACTTCCATAGAACTAACTATGGAAAAAATGAAGCTTTAAGTCGAATGAGCATTTTATATAACTTAAACTGTTCATCGATTGATTTTAATTTAAATAAGGTGGGATTAAAGTCATTGTTTAGAACCAGTGCTCCACTATCGTAAACGTCTTTATTTTATTTTTTTGATGTTCTGTAGTAATTCATGTTAAATGTTAATAATTATTATGTTTTGTATTTTGTGCGTGTGTTAGGCTATAATTGTATTATTTTCTTACTAACAACTAACACATGCACTTATGATGAGCCTCTGATCGTAGTGTAACGCTTGCTGTAAGCTAACTACTTTCTGAAAATTCTGAAGTGTAAAAAAAAAAAAAAAAAAAAATACCTTTTTACTTTTATTTATATCGCACCTTTTTTTGTTGGGCGTGGTGAAAAAGGAAGATATGAGGGAAATTAATTTAAATAAATGGTAGGTACATATAAAAAAAATTAATTTAGTGATAATATTAAGAATAACAACAAAATTACACTTTAATAAAAAAAACTAATAATATAGGTAGTAGATATAATATGATGCGGGAAATGTCTTCGGGGAGGATACTGGGATGATGACGTAGCGATGTTCTTAGCTTGGCTGGCTTGTACAATCGTTCGCTGGCGGCAAGATCAAACGAATCCGATGATTTCGTTATCAAGCCGGTGATTGAGTTTAATACCGTCGGCAGCGATAAAAGCATCAACGGGATGGTGCAACTTTGGTCTTTTTTGTTTGTTTTTTTATTGTTCTTGATAGAAGGTTATATATTTTTTTTTTTATAGTTTTAGGTTTTGGGGGTAGGGTTTTTTTTTTTGCTTTTTCTTTTTATAGGGTTTTGGCGTAGGTTTAGCGTGGATCCCTCACCAAGTACGATGGCGTCATCGGTGGAAAAATGGTGGAGGAAGTGATTCCAGAGGTCCTTTTCCTGGCCGTATTTTTAATCAAAAAATTAAACTTTTTACCTTAAAAATCATTTCTAATTTTATTGAAAATAGGTGTGATACAAGATTTAATTTCCAGTCAAAAACGGCCAAGAAAATTAACCCGGAAACACTTCCATGTCAAAAAAAAAAATCAATTTTAAAGAGGTGTGTGTTAATCGATGATTTTCGCGTCACGTAATATATTTCTCTTAAATAATTTCTAATTTTCGCTTAAAATGCAAAAAGATCTTGTCACCCGTTTCTCTTTATCGTTTTCGGGCAGCCAAGCATGAAACTCACCACTCACTACTCACCACACCAAAGACATTCACCTCCATCATCAGCACTACCTTACCATAACTAAAAAAAATAATGATATGAGTTTTGCTAAACTCATTCCAGATACTCTCAAACTGTATCGACTGTTGGTTTTGAATATTTCTAATTTTTTAATGACTGACACAACTGTAACCATAGAACTTTTCGTTTCCTACAAATTTATATGGTTATTTGGTTGACTCTGTCGCCCCAAGGTCGGATCACTGAAACACTTTGAGGTGTTTAAGCGATTCGACCTTTGGACTACCGAGTCTTTATTTAGGGAGTCGACTGTATTCCTAGATGTCTTCATCATAGTCGCTTTGGGAAATGTTTTCGGTTTCCATTATTATGTTAGATGTATTAGTTGTTTGTTTTAGGTTACTCTTAGAATTAAGGTTTAAAGGTGTGATTATTTCGGTTGGGTTAAAAGAGTTTTTCGGATGTTTAAGGTGTTGTGAATTAGGTTGTTGTTGGCTGTTAATAAATTGGGGAAATTGTATTGTGTGTTTTTTAGAAAGTTGTTTTGGATGGGAGAGTTTATGTTTGTTGTTGGTTTAGGATTAAGAGAAGAGTATGGTGTTGTATTCTTTGTTCTAAGAGAGTTTGTATGAGCGACTGTTGGTCATTGATAAAGGATTTTGGAAGAGAGGTTTTACTTTGATAAGAGTTTTGTGTTGTTTGAATTATAGAAGATGATGCGGAAGTTGAGGGGTTTGGGTTTAAGTTGAGTGTACTTTGAGTTTTTGAAAGATTAAGAGAAGAGCTCGGTGATCTTACTGTTTTTGTTAGTGGATTGTTTGTTGGTGATGTATTTGCTTTGGAAAGAGGAGCCGTTGAGGAATTCACTGTTTCTGTATGATTATTCGGGAGGGGATCTGTACCGTTTATCACTACGGAGGAGAAAGAAATCGAGAAGAGCTCGGTGATGTTACTGTTTTTGTTGGTGGATTGTTTGTTGGTGATGTATTTGCTTTGGAAAGAGGAGCCGTTGAGGAATTCACTGTTTCAGTATGATTATTCGGGAGGGGTTCTGTACCGTTTATCACTACGGAGGAGAAAGAAATCGTGGGAGAGCGGTTTGTTCGTTATATATTTTTTTGGCTTCTGCCATGCTACATTTATTTATTGTTTTTATTTTCAGAATCTCTTTTGCTTCTAAGAACCGTTTGCAATGCTTAGATGGTGCTGGGAGCAGTTAGCACATAGAGTGCGGGTGCAAATTTCAGGGGAGTGCGGTAAGGGGAGGTTACAAGTAACGCAAGTAAGCGTGCCTGTACATCTCTTCATTGTATGGCCGAGTAATTGACACTTTTTACGCCGCATGGGATTGGGGAAGTATTCCTCAACTTTTATGTTGTAGCAAACAACGTTTATCGATTGTGGAGGACGGAAGAGGTGGCTTTTTCTTCGTTACCGTCAAATTTTTTTTTTTTAATTTGAAGACTTCAGTTGCACCTTGGTGTTTCATTTCCTCGATTATTTCGCTTTCGGGCACGTTAATCAAGCAGGGGGAATACGCTGTTCCCTGAGAACAATTTAGTGGGTTGTGAAGTGACATCGAGACTGGGCAGTGACCGGAGAGGTTATTTTTGGACGAGAAAAGGTTGGCAATTTGCAGGGACTTTACTAGGATGAGGAGATTTCCGTCACGGAGTTGTGTGATGTACTCATACGAAGTGCTTATGGCGTCTATTGATTTTTTTAATGGTGCTTATTATGACATTCGCATGAATAGTCTATTCGTTAGAATGATTCTATTCGTTCGAATGAACTTTCTTAATTTTGAGATTCGATCGAATAACATTCATTTGCGAAAGATAGCATAAAATGAACTTGAAAAGAGATTCATTTTCAGTATCAGCTGTTTGACATTTCCTATGTTTACATTTGAATAAGTATGACCGTTTTACATTTTTTTGTTTCTAAACATTTTATAGATGTGGGATAAAGAATCAAGAAAAAAATAAATAATACATTTTTTTATTATAAAGTAAAATTTAACCATAAATAAATACATATTCATTACATTTTTTGTGTCAACTCGGCTGATTTGAAACTATTCTTAAAAAAAATAAGTTGTTCATGGCGCTTTCTAATTTCTTATTTTTTTCGTATACACTTGGTCACACTAAAATATCAAAAACAAAAGAGAAGTGTTTGTGAAATGTCAAAACCAAAAAGTGAAATCTTTGTTTACTTGTAATTGTTTTGTTTATTGTTTAATAATTTAAATTTGTTTGATAAAAACATAAAATAATTAAATATCAATGAAAATATGGCATTTGTGTTGTTTATAAAAATGAAGATGGTGCTGAAGAAGTTCAGAGTAGAAGGATAGTGGATGCTTCAAACCCATTGCTACCTCCGAGTTTTTCTTCCATTATTTTAATTAATTTTCGCTTTTGTTCGCGGTTTGTCCAGTTGGAATGCGACCTTTAAACATAAAACAACAACAAAATTAATAAAAGTAATTTATTTTCTATGAAATAATTCAAAACTTACATGTTTTGTTTCTTACTCGACAGAAAAATTCAAACGAAACAAAAATGACATTTAATTCTATTCTTTCGAATGTCAAAATTGCGCAAATGAATGAACTTTCTATGGATTGGGTGAACTTTCGATTTGTTCGATTAACATTCTAATCGCCGAGTCTCAAAATTAAGTTTCAACGAATTCGAATCACTTTCGAACGAAAGAGAATGTCATAATAAGCACCAATATAAACACACTTATGGTGGTAAGGGGGATTTTGGGGTCGGTAGGGGTAATTACAATGAATTTAGGGTTTTTAAAGGTTGAGTGGGATGGGATATCTTCAATTGTTATTTTGTGAGGAGTATTTTTTTTTCTTTTGTGAGGCGGATCAGGTGGCTGAAATAGTTCGCCAAACCTGTTGCCTTTCAACACATTTGGCGGAGGCCATTTTTCACTTTGTACACAAATTAAGTTCAGAAAAAATAGGTACTTATAATGGGAAAAATGGAAACCGAAAAAGAAAAAGCGCGAAGAGAAAAATAACCAACTAGGAAGCGAGCAAAAGAACAATCGAGAAAACGATGTTGACGGCTCAAAGATCAGTCGGTGACTGTGCCTTGTATTAATATATTCTATATATTCTGTTTTTGTTTTTATTTGTAATTTAAAAGTATCTGAAAAATTCAATAAAAATCATTTTCGTGAGTTTTAGTTCTCTGATTGGTTCCTAATGTCTGCTGTTGAGTTCCAAAATGTTGATGATGTTTTTGCTGCATTTGTTTCTGTTGCTGTCGCACTAGTTCTTCCATTACTTCATGGTTATACGTCGAATGTAGCATTTGTTTTTGTTTTTTTTTTTTGCCTCTCCTGTTCTAACAATTCATCCATTTTTAGCCATTGGCGAACGCGTTCCAAATCAATTTCTGCGCGACGTATTTTTTCCCAAACGTAGTGATTGAAACAGTTTTTTTTGGAGGAGAGTGCCAGATGGTAGTGCCTCTCAGAGGATTTTGCCCACCCACGTATCGCACGGATGCAACCTTGGCTGTTATGTCCTCGTTTTTATAGCAGCCCCTATGTCTCATCGATTTACTCACTATAGGTTATTGTAAAAGCCATCAACCTATAGATAACTTACTTGTACTTTTTTTTCGATAACCAAAACTTCACCTTAAGGTTATCGATAATGATCTTCATTAAGGTCTTCAGATTTTTGTCCATCACTGTCACATCCACCTATGACGTCACTTATTAGACGTTCATGCTGAACTCTAAGATGCTTAGAAACAAAATCTTACCAGGAAAGAATCACAATCCATCAGCGGAAACAATGAAAAGTGCGAAAGGTATTTTTGATTTCAAACGTAAACATTCCATTTATTAAATAAAAACTTATCCTTACAAAATTCTAAGAAAAATTCTAATATAAGCAAATTTCAATTTAAATCAAAATTGTCACTTAAAAATTAGTAGAAAAAAAAAAAACAAATAGTCGATTACAATAAGATATCACTGATTTATCAAAAATTGTTTGTTTAAAAAAAAAAATCTAAAAATTGAAATGGAAAAGAAAATTCAATCAATTTTAAGAATAGCCTATGTTTAGGCTGAATCAGATAGATGAATTCTTTATTCATTCACATCACCTTCAATGTTATTTCTTATAATCTCAACTCAAATCTTAGTTTTATTCTTATAGTAATACTAGAATTCAATTAAGGTGACAATTAAAATTAAATCTTGTTACTTATTAATTGTTTATCATAGAATATAATCTTCCGTCGTTCACCACAGTGTACAGTGCATTATTAAAATTTAATCTTTTATTCACCATGATATGCAAAGCATTGCATACCCACAGGCTCGCTTTAAAATTATATTTTTTTATATGTCTGTATTTGTAAGTTAAATGTTTTGTGTATGTATATAATTAAAGGTGTATTGTTTTTTTGTGTTCAAAGATAAAAAAAAGAACTTACCACAGCTTTAAGAACTCCTCTGAGGTGGTGCACCGCTTCACAGGTTGGTATCGCTGCCTACAAATTTAAAGTCTGAACAGACAATCAAAAATTTCACTACACCTTTTTTTATAAAATCACTGATTTGCTGCTTATTCATTTGCAGGTTTTGAAAAAAACTTTAAACCATTATTTTTTTTTTTTTGTTAATTTTTGTATACCTTTTTTCTTTTATTTTTGAAAAAGGAAGATATGAGGGAAATTAATTTAAATAAATGGTAGGTACATATAAAAAAAATTAATTTAGTGATAATATTAAGAATAACAACAAAATTACACTTTAATAAAAAAAACTAATAATATAGGTAGTAGATATAATATGATGCGGGAAATGTCTTCGGGGAGGATACTGGGATGATGACGTAGCGATGTTCTTAGCTTGGCTGGCTTGTACGATCGTTCGCTGGCGGCAAGATCAAACGAATCCGATGATTTCGTTATCAAGCCGGTGATTGAGTTTAATACCGTCGGCAGCGATAAAAGCATCAACGGGAGGGTGCAACTTTGGTCTTTTTTGTTTGTTTTTTTATTGTTCTTGATAGAAGGTTATATATTTTTTTTTTTTATAGTTTTAGGTTTTGGGGGTAGGGTTTTTTTTTTTGCTTTTTCTTTTTATAGGGTTTCGGCGTAGGTTTAGCGTGGATCCCTCACCAAGTACGATGGCGTCATCGGTGGAAAAATGGTGGAGGAAGTGATTCCAGAGGTCCTTTTCCTGGCCGTATTTTTAATCAAAAAATTAAACTTTTTACCTTAAAAATCATTTCTAATTTTATTGAAAATAGGTGTGATACAAGATTTAATTTCCAGTCAAAAACGGCCAAGAAAATTAACCCGGAAACACTTCCATGTCAAAAAAAAAATCAATTTTAAAGAGGTGTGTGTTAATCGATGATTTTCGCGTCACGTAATATATTTCTCTTAAATAATTTCTAATTTTCGCTTAAAATGCAAAAAGATCTTGTCACCCGTTTCTCTTTATCGTTTTCGGGCAGCCAAGCATGAAACTCACCACTCACTACTCACCACACCAAAGACATTCACCTCAATCATCAGCACTACCTTACCATAACTAAAAAAAATAATGATATGAGTTTTGCTAAACTCATTCCAGATACTCTCAAACTGTATCGACTGTTGGTTTTGAATATTTCTAATTTTTTAATGACTGACACAACTGTAACCATAGAACTTTTCGTTTCCTACAAATTTATATGGTTATTTGGTTGACTCTGTCGCCCCAAGGTCGGATCACTGAAACACTTTGAGGTGTTTAAGCGATTCGACCTTTGGACTACCGAGTCTTTATTTAGGGAGTCGACTGTATTCCTAGATGTCTTCATCATAGTCGCTTTGGGAAATGTTTTCGGTTTCCATTATTATGTTAGATGAATTAGTTGTTTGTTTTAGGTTACTCTTAGAATTAAGGTTTAAAGGTGTGATTATTTCGGTTGGGTTAAAAGAGTTTTTCGGATGTTTAAGGTGTTGTGAATTAGGTTTTTGTTGGCTGTTAATAAATTGGGGAAATTGTATTATGTGTTTTTTAGAAAGTTGTTTTGGATGGGAGAGTTTATGTTTGTTGTTGGTTTAGGATTAAGAGAAGAGTATGGTGTTGTATTCTTTGTTCTAAGAGAGTTTGTATGAGCGACTGTTGGTCGTTGATAAAGGATTTTGGAAGAGAGGTTTTACTTTGATAAGAGTTTTGTGTTGTTTGAATTATAGAAGATGATGCGGAAGTTGAGGGGTTTGGGTTTAAGTTGAGTGTACTTTGAGTTTTTGAAAGATTAAGAGAAGAGCTCGGTGATCTTACTGTTTTTGTTAGTGGATTGTTTGTTGGTGATGTATTTGCTTTGGAAAGAGGAGCCGTTGAGGAATTCACTGTTTCTGTATGATTATTCGGGAGGGGATCTGTACCGTTTATCACTACGGAGGAGAAAAAAATCGAGAAGAGCTCGGTGATGTTACTGTTTTTGTTGGTGGATTGTTTGTTGGTGATGTATTTGCTTTGGAAAGAGGAGCCGTTGAGGAATTCACTGTTTCTGTATGATTATTCGGGAGGGGTTCTGTACCGTTTATCACTACGGAGGAGAAAGAAATCGTGGGAGAGCGGTTTGTTCGTTATATATTTTTTTGGCTTCTGCCATGCTACATTTATTTATTGTTTTTATTTTCAGAATCTCTTTTGCTTCTAAGAACCGTTTGCAATGCTTAGATGGTGCTGGGTGACTTTCGGAGCAGTTAGCACATAGAGTGCGGGTGCAAATTTCAGGGGAGTGCGGTAAGGGGAGGTTACAAGTAATGCAAGTAAGCGTGCCTGTACATCTCTTCATTGTATGGCCGAGTAATTGACACTTTTTACGCCGCATGGGATTGGGGAAGTATTCCTCAATTTTATGTTGTACCAAACAACGTTTATCGATTGTGGAGGACGGAAGAGGTGGCTTTTTCTTCGTTACCGTCAAATTTTTTTTTTTTTAATTTGAAGACTTCAGTTGCACCTTGGTGTTTCATTTCCTCGATTATTTCGCTTTCGAGCACGTTAATCAAGCAGGGGGAATACGCTGTTCCCTGAGAACAATTTAGTGGGTTGTGAAGTGACATCGAGACTGGGCAGTGACCGGAGAGGTTATTTTTGGACGAGAAAAGGTTGGCAATTTGCAGGGACTTTACTAGGATGAGGAGATTTCCGTCACGGAGTTGTGTGATGTACTCATACGAAGTGCTTATGGCGTCTATTGATTTTTTTAATATAAACACACTTATGGTGGTAAGGGGGATTTTGGGGTCGGTAGGGGTAATTACAATGAATTTAGGGTTTTTAAAGGTTGAGTGGGATGGGATATCTTCAATTGTTATTTTGTGAGGAGTATTTTTTTTTCTTTTGTGAGGCGGATCAGGTGGCTGAAATAGTTCGCCAAACCTGTTGCCTTTCAACACATTTGGCGGAGGCCATTTTTCACTTTGTACACAAATTAAGTTCAGAAAAAATAGGTACTTATAATGGGAAAAATGGAAACCGAAAAAGAAAAAGCGCGAAGAGAAAAATAACCAACTAGGAAGCGAGCAAAAGAACAATCGAGAAAACGATGTTGACGGCTCAAAGATCAGTCGGTGACTGTGCCTTGTATTAATATATTCTATATATTCTGTTTTTGTTTTTATTTGTAATTTAAAAGTATCTGAAAAATTCAATAAAAATCATTTTCGTGAGTTTTAGTTCTCTGATTGGTTCCTAATGTCTGCTGTTGAGTTCCAAAATGTTGATGATGTTTTTGCTGCATTTGTTTCTGTTGCTGTCGCACTAGTTCTTCCATTACTTCATGGTTATACGTCGAATGTAGCATTTGTTTTTGTTTTTTTTTTTGCCTCTCCTGTTCTAACAATTCATCCATTTTTAGCCATTGGCGAACGCGTTCCAAATCAATTTCTGCGCGACGTATTTTTTCCCAAACGTAGTGCTTGAAACAGTTTTTTTTGGAGGAGAGTGCCAGATGGTAGTGCCTCTCAGAGGATTTTGCCCACCCACGTATCGCACGGATGCAACCTTGGCTGTTATGTCCTCGTTTTTATAGCAGCCCCTATGTCTCATCGATTTACTCACTATAGGTTATTGTAAAAAGCCATCAACCTATAGATAACTTACTTGTACTTTCTTTTCGATAACCAAAACTTCACCTTAAGGTTATAGATAATGATCTTCATTAAGGTCTTCAGATTTTTGTTCATCACTGTCACATCCACCTATGACGTCACTTATTAGACGTTCATGCTGAACTCTAAGATGCTTAGAAACAAAATCTTCCCAGGAAAGAATCACAATCCATCAGCGGAAACAATGAAAAGTGCGAAAGGTATTTTTGATTTCAAACGTAAACATTCCATTTATTAAATAAAAACTTATCCTTACAAAATTCTAAGAAAAATTCTAATATAAGCAAATTTCAATTTAAATCAAAATTGTCACTTAAAAATTAGTAGAAAAAAAAACCAATAGTCGATTACAATAAGATATCACTGATTTATCAAAAATTGTTTGTTTAAAAAAAAAATCTAAAAATTGAAATGGAAAAGAAAATTCAATCAATTTTAAGAATAGCCTATGTTTAGGCTGAATCAGATAGATGAATTCTTTATTCATTCACATCACCTTCAATGTTATTTCTTATAATCTCAACTCAAATCTTAATTTTATTCTTATAGTAATACTAGAATTCAATTAAGGTGACAATTAAAATTAAATCTTGTTACTTATTAATTGTTTATCATAGAATATAATCTTCCGTCGTTCACCACAGTGTACAGTGCATTATTAAAATTTAATCTTTTATTCACCATGATATGCAAAGCATTGCATACCCACAGGCTCGCTTTAAAATTATATTTTTTTTATATGTCTGTATTTGTAAGTTAAATGTTTTGTGTATGTATATAATTAAAGGTGTATTGTTTTTTTGTGTTCAAAGATAAAAAAAAGAACTTACCACAGCTTTAAGAACTCCTCTGAGGTGGTGCACCGCTTCACAGGTTGGTATCGCTGCCTGCAAATTTAAAGTCTGAACAGACAATCAAAAATTTCACTACACCTTTTTTTATAAAATCACTGATTTGCTGCTTATTCATTTGCAGGTTTTGAAAAAAACTTTAAACCATTATTTTTTTTTTTTTGTTAATTTTTGTATACCTTTTTTCTTTTATTTTTATCGCACCTTTTTTTGTTGGGCGTGGTGAAAAAGGAAGATATGAGGGAAATTAATTTAAATAAATGGTAGGTACATATAAAAAAAATTAATTTAGTGATAATATTAAGAATAACAACAAAATTACACTTTAATAAAAAAAAACTAATAATATAGGTAGTAGATATAATATGATGCGGGAAATGTCTTCGGGGAGGATACTGGGATGATGACGTAGCGATGTTCTTAGCTTGGCTGGCTTGTACGATCGTTCGCTGGCGGCAAGATCAAACGAATCCGATGATTTCGTTATCAAGCCGGTGATTGAGTTTAATACCGTCGGCAGCGATAAAAGCATCAACGGGATGGTGCAACTTTGGTCTTTTTTGTTTGTTTTTTTATTGTTCTTGATAGAAGGTTATATATTTTTTTTTTTATAGTTTTAGGTTTTGGGGGTAGGGTTTTTTTTTTTGCTTTTTCTTTTTATAGGGTTTCGGCGTAGGTTTAGCGTGGATCCCTCACCAAGTACGATGGCGTCATCGGTGGAAAAATGGTGGAGGAAGTGATTCCAGAGGTCCTTTTCCTGGCCGTATTTTTAATCAAAAAATTAAACTTTTTACCTTAAAAATCATTTCTAATTTTATTGAAAATAGGTGTGATACAAGATTTAATTTCCAGTCAAAAACGGCCAAGAAAATTAACCCGGAAACACTTCCATGTCAAAAAAAAAATCAATTTTAAAGAGGTGTGTGTTAATCGATGATTTTCGCGTCACGTAATATATTTCTCTTAAATAATTTCTAATTTTCGCTTAAAATGCAAAAAGATCTTGTCACCCGTTTCTCTTTATCGTTTTCGGGCAGCCAAGCATGAAACTCACCACGCACTACTCACCACACCAAAGACATTCACCTCAATCATCAGCACTACCTTACCATAACTAAAAAAAATAATGATATGAGTTTTGCTAAACTCATTCCAGATACTCTCAAACTGTATCGACTGTTGGTTTTGAATATTTCTAATTTTTTAATGACTGACACAACTGTAACCATAGAACTTTTCGTTTCCTACAAATTTATATGGTTATTTGGTTGACTCTGTCGCCCCAAGGTCGGATCACTGAAACACTTTGAGGTGTTTAAGCGATTCGACCTTTGGACTACCGAGTCTTTATTTAGGGAGTCGACTGTATTCCTAGATGTCTTCATCATAGTCGCTTTGGGAAATGTTTTCGGTTTCCATTATTATGTTAGATGAATTAGTTGTTTGTTTTAGGTTACTCTTAGAATTAAGGTTTAAAGGTGTGATTATTTCGGTTGGGTTAAAAGAGTTTTTCGGATGTTTAAGGTGTTGTGAATTAGGTTGTTGTTGGCTGTTAATAAATTGGGGAAATTGTATTGTGTGTTTTTTAGAAAGTTGTTTTGGATGGGAGAGTTTATGTTTGTTGTTGGTTTAGGATTAAGAGAAGAGTATGGTGTTGTATTCTTTGTTCTAAGAGAGTTTGTATGAGCGACTGTTGGTCATTGATAAAGGATTTTGGAAGAGAGGTTTTACTTTGATAAGAGTTTTGTGTTGTTTGAATTATAGAAGATGATGCGGAAGTTGAGGGGTTTGGGTTTAAGTTGAGTGTACTTTGAGTTTTTGAAAGATTAAGAGAAGAGCTCGGTGATCTTACTGTTTTTGTTAGTGGATTGTTTGTTGGTAATGTATTTGCTTTGGAAAGAGGAGCCGTTGAGGAATTCACTGTTTCTGTATGATTATTCGGGAGGGGATCTGTACCGTTTATCACTACGGAGGAGAAAGAAATCGAGAAGAGCTCGGTGATGTTACTGTTTTTGTTGGTGGATTGTTTGTTGGTGATGTATTTGCTTTGGAAAGAGGAGCCGTTGAGGAATTCACTGTTTCTGTATGATTATTCGGGAGGGGTTCTGTACCGTTTATCACTACGGAGGAGAAAGAAATCGTGGGAGAGCGGTTTGTTCGTTATATATTTTTTTGGCTTCTGCCATGCTACATTTATTTATTGTTTTTATTTTCAGAATCTGTTTTGCTTCTAAGAACCGTTTGCAATGCTTAGATGGTGCTGGGTGACTTTCGGAGCAGTTAGCACATAGAGTGCGGGTGCAAATTTCAGGGGAGTGCGGTAAGGGGAGGTTACAAGTAACGCAAGTAAGCGTGCCTGTACATCTCTTCATTGTATGGCCGAGTAATTGACACTTTTTACGCCGCATGGGATTGGGGAAGTATTCCTCAACTTTTATGTTGTACCAAACAACGTTTATCGATTGTGGAGGACGGAAGAGGTGGCTTATTCTTCGTTACCGTCAAATTTTTTTTTTTAATTTGAAGACTTCAGTTGCACCTTGGTGTTTCATTTCCTCGATTATTTCGCTTTCGGGCACGTTAATCAAGCAGGGGGAATACGCTGTTCCCTGAGAACAATTTAGTGGGTTGTGAAGTGACATCGAGACTGGGCAGTGACCGGAGAGGTTATTTTTGGACGAGAAAAGGTTGGCAATTTGCAGGGACTTTACTAGGATGAGGAGATTTCCGTCACGGAGTTGTGTGATGTACTCATACGAAGTGCTTATGGCGTCTATTGATTTTTTAATATAAACACACTTATGGTGGTAAGGGGGATTTTGGGGTCGGTAGGGGTAATTACAATGAATTTAGGGTTTTTAAAGGTTGAGTGGGATGGGATATCTTCAATTGTTATTTTGTGAGGAGTATTTTTTTTTCTTTTGTGAGGCGGATCAGGTGGCTGAAATAGTTCGCCAAACCTGTTGCCTTTCAACACATTTGGCGGAGGCCATTTTTCACTTTGTACACAAATTAAGTTCAGAAAAAATAGGTACTTATAATGGGAAAAATGGAAACCGAAAAAGAAAAAGCGCGAAGAGAAAAATAACCAACTAGGAAGCGAGCAAAAGAACAATCGAGAAAACGATGTTGACGGCTCAAAGATCAGTCGGTGACTGTGCCTTGTATTAATATATTCTATATATTCTGTTTTTGTTTTTATTTGTAATTTAAAAGTATCTGAAAAATTCAATAAAAATCATTTTCGTGAGTTTTAGTTCTCTGATTGGTTCCTAATGTCTGCTGTTGAGTTCCAAAATGTTGATGATGTTTTTGCTGCATTTGTTTCTGTTGCTGTCGCACTAGTTCTTCCATTACTTCATGGTTATACGTCGAATGTAGCATTAAACCTAAAACTCCTGCCCTTGATGCCATGGTTGCCCGAGTTTGCCTCTCCTGTTCTAACAATTCATCCATTTTTAGCCATTGGCGAACGCGTTCCAAATCAATTTCTGCGCGACGTATTTTTTCCCAAACGTAGTGCTTGAAACAGTTTTTTTTTGGAGCCCGGCAAAATTCCCCAGTTAAGTTAAAAACATTTGATACTAAAGGACAACCGCATACATCACTATCGCTAACTTTTGCATCTTTGCAGTGCTCAGGACATAAAACGCGTAACCTTTTGCAGTAAGTTTTACTAGCCGGATTATAGAAGTCACAAAACATCGAATTACCTTCAATGCGAGTTTTGAAGATACTACCGAAACTAGCTTGACTTTCGTATTTGTTGAAGCACTTTTCCATATGTTTTATAGCAGTCCGAGAATGAATTTCATGCCCACAAGTAATACAATACATTGATTGTTCATCCTCCACATCTGGATTGTCTTGGGTGTGAGGGTCTAAGGTGCAGTGCTTTGCTCTTTGCACAATCAAGTCAAGTTCGTTGTGTCGCTTATCAAGTTCGGCTAGAGCAAACCGAACAACCGCTTGCTTTGCTCGGACTTGATCTAGTTGTTTTTTGTTTTCTTCTTCTGCACGGCATCTTGAGAGTCCCCATTCTTGAACCCGTTGAGGAAGCACCTGGCAATGAAAACATTATTTTTTTTTAGTTTTTATCTTTATTTTTATAAATAATAATTAGCTAACAGTGATTATCAACATTTCTTTGCACTGCGTAAAATGATCACTACAAAGTCAAGTCAAGTACTTATCAGCACTCACATATTTACTTGATATTTCGATCAGCTTTAGTAAATAGAAATATAGAAATATTTATAAATTAACCCTCCACTGCATGAATTATTGTTTATGCAGAAAAAAAAAAAGACTTTAAAAATATCTTCTTTGGGATGTTAAGACATCTTTTATTAAAAAATTAGAAAAAAAATTATTTGTTTAAATAATAAGAATGGAAGCCAAATTTGGCTTCGTATGCAACAAGGGTTATAAAAATCCATACTCATATTATAAATGCGAAAGTAACTCTGTCTGTCTGTTACTCTTTCACGCCTAAACGGCTGAACGGATTTTGATGAAATTTAGTAAGGTAATAGATGGTTACCTAAAAACAGATATAAGATCAAAATGATCACGTCATCGTACTTAGGGGGTAGAAAGTAGGCAGAAAAATGAATTGAGTTAGTGTTTTTTTTTATGGTTTTTGCTGGGAGTTTTGCTCTATCATGCCTAAAGGGCTGAACGGATTTTGATGAAATTTAATTAGGTGATAGATAGTAACCTAGAAAAGGATATGGGCTATTAATATTCATGCTATCGTACTTAAGGCGTAGGCAGTAGGCAGAAAACTAATTAAGTTAGTGATTTTTAATCGTTTGTTTTAAAAGTTTACCTCATTCACGCCTTAACGTCTGAACGGATTTTTATAAGACTTGGTTAATTTAATTATAGGATCCTAGGCACGGACACAGGCTTCTTTTTACGACGGGAAAATACCGCATTCCCGCTGAAATCTAGCGTGATCGTGTCAAGAAGCGCATGACGCCATAGCTACTGAAATGATTTTTTTTTAACTGGGTGTTACTAAGGCTTCAAGTTAGTATTTGATCACTTTTCTAACTAAGAGGGTAGGTAGGCGCCATAAATTAGGGAATTTATGATAAAATTTTGATGCAACTGTCTTTATTCAACAGTTTTACTTGGATCGAAACTTAGCGACATTCCATCACACTACTTAACTTACAGGGTAGGAAGGTAACATTCGAAGCTATCTATTATGTGCTTAGGTTGCTTTTGAACAAATTTTGATGTGAAGTTGGGGACCGGAACACGATAGTGGGACATTGTTGAAGGGGGACTTACAGCCGGGAGGAAACAAAAAAACTTATGCAGACGAAGTCGCTGGTAAAAGCTAGTAATACATATTTCGTTTGAGGAGTAGGATTGACCAATGACGATCCTCCATAAAAATAACGTGGTTCCATTTTTCTAATGAAAAACAAAATAGACTTATTCTAAAAACTAAACAGGACAAAAAACTTAAACAATAATGCACATCACAACCACAGATTACAAAATAAAATGTGTAGTTTTATAATCCCTTGTTGCATACGAAGCCAAATATGGCTTGCAAAGTTCAACCACTCAAACGACCAACATAATATTATTTTTTTATTACAAATTTATTTGTGGCAAAGACAAATAAGTAAATATCCAATCACAAAATATTTTTTTTGGTCACTTAACTCACCTTTCAATAAAGTTATAATTTTTCAAAATCTGAAAATTTTTCAATCATTCGTTTTCAACCACAGCAAGCGAACCATTAACCTACAAGTAGTAATAACTTTCTTATTGTTACTCGTGTTCGCAAAAAATTACCGTATGTGTTCTAAGAAATTCATTGTGTGTCCCAAAAAGATTTTCAATTTCTGAGAATAAGTAGAAAAACGGGGATAAAAATTAAAAGCCATATTTGGCTTCAAGAAAAAATAAGCAAAAATGTTTGTTTACAGTTAAGGTAAAAAATGATTTAAAATTATATGGAAATCGCTAACGTGCAATTTTTGTAGGTAACTACCTTCAGAAGGCTTAAGGTTGCAGAAACCTAAAGGTTACTTGGAATATGTTTCGATCTTATTCCTCATGGCAAATGGAGCATTAACAACTTAAAATAATAATAAAATTAGTTTTGTTTATTTTGTGATATGTATTTATGAATTTATACTGAAAAGTTATTGACTCATTGTACTTATTTGTTGTAAGCTTGAGTGGAGAGTTTTTATGTTTGACACTCTAGGCTTCATTGAGGTTCAAGGCGTCCCGTCTTGTTGGAAACAAATGTCATCCACATCAACATCCTTGAATTCAGGCAAGAAAAATTCATTAATCATGGCTATATAGCATTTACCATTGACTGTAACATTATGGCCGGCTTAATTTTTGAAGAAATATGGCTATCAACCAACAAAAAGCTTTTTGTCGGTTGATAAAAAAGCTCTTTGTCAGTTGATACTCAAGCACAAAAAACTGTTTTTGATTTCAAATATTTGCTTGCCTGTTCAAAGCTGTGTGTGTGTCTAACTAAAAAAAAAATTGGATTTTTTTCTCAATTCACTGCCCATAGAGAGAAGGAAAAAGAAAAACAGTTTTGGTTTTGATGATGTTTTGGTCGTGATGTTACCATATTTCAGTTGGTTTTGTGTAAGCGATATAAATTTGATGCATTTTTTATTGAACATGAAATTTATAACCAATTTTAGTAATTTGTCAACACTGTATTTATTATTTCAAGCAAAACATAATATTGTAACAAAAATCCACATTGGCAACACCATACTAATAGAGCTTTCAGAGGACTGTCAGCTATGACAGTCCAATCACCATGAGGTGATGACAATAAAAGAGGATGGCGGCTAATTTTTCTTTCTTTTTGGATTCAGACTTTGAATAAAGAGGTTGTTTTGTTTTAAAGGTTGCCGTTTTTGTATCTACTCAATTTCTTTCCAGGTTTCGGAATATTCCCTTATTTTGTAATATTGGTGTCAGAAGTGGGATCCATTCCTGGTTTTGATAAAATGGCTACAGATTGCTCGCAGCTAGATGAGATTCTAAATAAAATAACCTTACTCACAGAAGCCGTGGTGAAACAAAATTCTGAATTGACTGAGCTTAAGAGTGAGCAGCAAAAACAGCTATCCGAAATGAGAACTTTAGGACCAACGACTTTCGTGGATAGAGTTTTTCAAAGTTCAACCCCAGGCGAACAGACTCCACAGAATAAAAAAAACCTAAGCCATCCCAAAGAAGACGAAGCTGACAATATAGCAGCGATTGCTCAAAGTCCCTGCAAAATTAAAGCTCAGCCTTTCGACAGCGCCGCCGGCAACTGGCGTGATTACCGCATCCAGTTCGAAATTGTGGCTGCAGCTAATAACTGGAGCAACCAACAAAAAGCCCAAGTTTTAGCTTCCATGCTTCGAGGAGAAGCTGTGTCATCAAGACATTATGTGGGAATGCACTTCGTGTCACGTGAGTGGCGGACTATTTTGCAACTGGGTAGATTTAAACGCCGTGTCAAGATTAATGTTGTTGATTTTCCACTCTCGGCGAACAGCCAAGGAATTCTTGGCATTGATGTTTTGAGACCCGCTAGGGGCATTGTAGATTTTTCGTCAAATGTGTTGAGCGTGAGAGGAGAGAAAATCCCTCTTGTCAATGAATGCAGTGAATCTTCCTCTTCCCAAATAGGTGATCACGTGGAAGAAAACGTTCGCGTCATATCCCTCATGACATCTGACTGTGTAGATCTAGCTCCACGAAGTGAATCATTGGTCTGCACTCGAACCTCTGGTGATGCTCCAGCTGAAGGTGTAGTCAATTCAATTAATCATGAAGTACCAAAAGGTGTTTTGATTGCAAAATCTATAAATCGCAACCATAAAGGGTTAATTTATGTTCGACTTGCGAACATGGTTGATCACGTGGTCACACTCCCTTCTCAAACGAGAATTGCTACATTTGATTAGGCAACCAGCTTGGATTCTACATATTCGAATGATAAGACCATACCTCCGCATCTTATTCAACTTTTTGTAGAATCAAAAACCGATCTTTCACCGATACAGTCAGAAGATCTCAAGGATTTATTATTTGAGTTCCACGACATCTTCTCAGCTGGACCCGAAGATCTGGGGCGGACAAAACTTGTACAACGTCGGTTCTGCCCGGCCAATTAAACAACCACCCCCCCGGCTACCAATGGCAAAGCACGAAGAATCGCAGCGAATTATAGAAGACATGCTTCAGCGAAACATTATCGAACCATCGTGCAGTCAGTGGGCATCCCCGATCGTCATGGTGAAAAAGAAGGATGGATCTACCCGGTTTTGTGTTGAATACCGTAGACTTAACGAAGTCACAGTTAAAGACTCATTTCCCCTACCAAGAATAGACGACACGTTAGATGCTGTGTCAGGATCTTCTTGGTTCAGTACCGTTGATTGTCAGTCCGGTTATTGGCAGGTCCCGACGATGTGGAAAAGACGGCGTTCGTTACTCGTGATGGGTTGTGGCAGTTGAAGGTTATGAGTTTCGGGCTAACGAATGCTCCAGCGACGTTTGAACGCTTAATGTCTCAGGTGTTACGAGGTCTTCCTATAGAACAGTGCCTTGTGTACTTAGATGATGTGTTTATTCATGGTAAAAGCTTTGAAATAATGTTTGCTAATTTAAAAGTTGTTTTTAGCCGCCTTCGAGCTGTGGGACTGAAAGTCAACTCATCCAAATGTCATCTGTGTCGTCGAGAGGTCCGTTTTCTGGGACACATCATTAACGAAAAGAGCGTCTTACCCGGGAATTGGTGCAGTCCTGTCACAAATTCAAGACGACCAGGAAGTTGTCGTAGGTAATTTTAGTAAGGCACTCAGTAGGTCCGAAAAAAATTATTGCACTACACGGAAAGAGCTACTCGCAATGATCAAGTCAATAGAACATTTTCATACCTACCTCTACGGTCGTGAATTTTTGATTCGGACCGACCATGCAGCACTGCAATGGGTATTGTCATTCAAAAACCCAGAGGGACAACTTGCGCGCTGGCTCGAAAGGCTGTTAGGTATATTTGGTGTGCGATCAATTAAGAATAAAAACAACCGATCACGTTCGCGGTTACAATCAGACTCTCCGATGGTTCTGGCGACCTACCTGGAATTTCTTGGTTTAACTTCCAAAATGCATTACTCAGCTTTGATCTACTGAGTTGCATTCTGGAAGTATGCATGCGCCTCTAAACAGGGCCCTAAAAGTAAAACGAGGGCTGAGTTGAAGCTCTATTTATCTGGCGAGCCATTTCAAAGAGTAGCGGTTGACGTTCTGGGACCATTGCCATCGACGAAAAATGGAAACAAATATGTTCTTGTTTTAATGGATTACTTCACCAAGTGGGTCGAGGTGTTTTCGATAGCTGATCAGACCGCCGGAACTGTAGCCCAAAAATTGGTGGATGAAGTTTTCTCTCGTTTTGGTGTGCCACGGGAGCTGCATTCTGATCAAGGTCGGAATTTTGAGGCGGGCCTATTTCAAGAAGTTATGCGAATAATGGGAATTCATAAAACACGAACGGCACCTTTGCATCCGCAGTCTGATGGTCTTGTGGAAAGGATGAACCGAACGATTTTACAATTTTTATCAAAATTTGTCAACGATAAGCAAGATAAATTTGATGATTGGTTGCCACTATTTGCCATGGCTTACCGTGCAGCGGAACAAGACACCATCAAACAACCTCCATACTCAATGCTTTTCGGACGAGAGCTGAGGCTACCTTTTGACCTTCTTCTTGGACCTATACCTGACGAAAGCATGGCTGTAGGCGATTACGCTAAGACACTTCGCGAACACCTAGGCGAAATTCACGAAAAAGCGAGATATCAGATGAACATAGCTGCAGCAAAAATGAAGTCCAGGTATGACTTATCTTCAAATTCTGTTCGCTTTCAGGTTGGACACTTTGTGTGGTTTTATAACCCTCAGCGCAAAGTACGTGTTAGTCCCAAATTGCAGTCGGATTGGGAAGGAAGGAAGGACCATACAGGGTGATGGAGTTAATTACAGACGTTACAGCAAAAATCCAGAAGCTGCCAAGAAGTAAGCCCAAAATCGTTCACGTCGTTCGCTTGGCCATATACCAAGATACAAACATAGGTCCATGGGAGCTTTGGAGACCATCAACAGCTTCCAAGTCCAAGAAGGGAGGAGTGTAACAAAAATCCACATTGTCAACATCCTACTAATAGAGCTGTCAGAGGACTGTCAGCTATGACAATCCAATCACCACGAGTTGATGACAATAAGAGAGGAAAGGTCGGCTAATTTTTCTTTCTTTTTGGATTCAGACTTTGAATAAAGAGGTTGTTTTGTTTTTGTATCTACTCAATTTCTTTCCAGGTTTCGGAATATTCCCTTATTTTGTAATAATATTATATATGTACATGTATTACACTCGTAAAATGTTTAGAATGTTTAGAAAATAAGAATTAATTTTAATACATTTTAAAGATAATTTCTATGGATTACTATGGTAACTCTAATCCACATGTACCTTTATGCCGCATAAGGCATGTTTTCCGTCGTGGTTTCGATTTTTTTTGCAAAAGTTTTGAACGTACATATATGCGTGTATTTACAAAAAAAACATAACGCATTGCGTTATAATGATTTTTAACAGGTGTAGGTACTTAACCATCGAAAAAAAATTTACAAGATATCCACCAGAAAAGAGACTAGGATGCAACCCACACTGATAACTCTCCGATGATGATAAAAGATTTTAAGATTATATTTTCATAAAAAGTCAATTAATTTATTTAGAGAAATACTAAGAGTAAGTATGCAAAATTCAAGTTAGAGCTACTTTCTGCCGAGTTATAGGTACGCATTCTAGAATTTGATAGGACTTTTATTTCTATAAACAATAATAAAACATCTTTGAAGTCATTGTATTTCTTTATTCTGAATATATTTAATTTTTATTACTTTACTAGAGAGCCCGGCAAACTTCGCCTTGCCCCAATTTAATGCAGCAACTCAAGCTATGGAAAAATATTGTTGTTGCTTATTTGATTTTCCCATATAATTTTTTATCTAGAATGAATGAATGAACGGTGAATTTCGTATAAGTTTATTAAAAAGTGAGTTTATCGGAAGGACAACAGAAGTATTTGAAAACATCTGTTTCGTTGTGCTGAATGTAAAACAATAACCGCAGTTTGCTTCAATTTTTATGTAAAACTTGTTCAATGTTTAAGCCTAAAAAATTAGCATACGTGCTTTTTAAGACTATAATCTGTCTCTGTGCCAATTGCATGTTATATATGTATATTTCAAAAATATAACTATTTGATAATACTTAACGCTAACACCAAAAATTGAAAATGTAAATTTCACTGTATTTAGGTTTACTACAAACTACATTTAACCTGTACTTTAGCCTCAGCAACATGTGGTGGTTATGCTATCAAGTTGTAGCTTATATGGAACGTTTAGACGTTTGAAATAGCGCCATCTATTGAATTCTTAACTTACTCAATCCAGTGCACAGATATCGCTATCTGATAAAATCGTTTGGAACATATATAATTATGACTATCACATAATAGACAAATAATTTGCAATAAAATAATATTGTGATCATAAATTGATCCCTTCCTTTAAGTTGGATCAAACTGCACGCGGTGTGCAAATTTAATTAAAATCGACTAAGTAGTTTAGGAGTCCATCGCGGACAAACAACGTGACACGTAATTTATATATATTAAGATAAGATGATATTCCGCTTTTTTACTTTTTTGATTATATTATTTTAATAATAATGTTTTGCATAAGAAAAAAGTTAAAAGTCACGTGGCCTCGGCGGCTCCGTGTCAAGTAAATAGGTAATTTGGGGACAACCAAAAAAATCTCCCCGAAAAGTTGCCTTCACCCATCTTTATTTCTCTTTTTGGTTTTCTATAAATATATTTCTTTTCATATTCATAGAAAAATCCAAAAATAAAACTTGTAATTTGGAAATCACATGAAAAAAAAAAAAATCTCGAACGATGATTTTTTATTCCTATGTTTCCGTGTGAGTAGGTAAAAAAAGTAAAAGATGGAGTAGAAGCGTAAGGTAAGGGGGTGTAGTATGCTACGCTGACCGAAGAGAAAAGGAGGCCGCCTGTCTTCCTTGTAAGTCAGTCAGGGGAATCCGAAGTTGTGATGATCACTTTCGTGTAGGTTATCAGAGATTGACCATGTGGAGTTTGGGGTAAGAGATGATGTGATGAGGGTTAGATCAACGTGTGTGAAAGTCTTGTGAGTTGAAAAGTGTGTCGGGCGACCGTCATTTAAGATTGCAAGACCATAATTGGTAATAAATTGTTCAACTGTTTTCCCGCGACTACTGAAGTAGAGGTGCGCGATCTAGTCCCTTTTCCGGAACGATTTATATCTGCTTGATTTCAATCCGTCGAGTTAGAGTGTTGAGTGTAAGTTATAGTTCCAGTTTATAGTTCCGTTGCCTGTTCAGTTTGTGTCTGTTTGCATGTGCCTTTTCGCCTGTGCATTCGCATTGGAGGGTAAGTATGTATTTGTTTGAACTGGAACTATGAAGTACAACTATTAACTGGAACTATATAACTTACACTCGAATCTGAACAGTCAACACGAACAAGATCGAAAAGAGGAAAAGAGAAACGTGAGTAACGTATGTTGACCCTATCAAGAAAAGTGATGAGTCTACTAATAAAGACAATATAAGCAGATGCAATCCACTTTCATGGCAAGGTAAATAAACATCTTACTTTCGAGTAATGTTTATTGACCCTACCAAGAAAAGTGATGAGTCTACTAATAGTGTTAATGTTAGCAAATTCAATACACTTTCATGGTAAGGTAAACACCTTACTTCCGTTGCTTAGTTAATAAATAAAACCATTACTAAGCATTAATTAATTAATAAGCCATAAAGGCATAATTCTGTAAATAATTTTTAATAAAGAGTTGAGTTGAGTTTGACTCTCGAAAGAAGATTTTTTAATCCGGCTACTAAACTTAACTGGTGCAGTCGGTAAAGAACTTAAACCGGTAGTCGAAAGAAACGAAAAACGAATCGATTCTATGTGTGCCAAACCGCGTCCACCCAAAAAAAAAAAAGTTGTTTGTTCTCCTTATATCATGCTAATGAATCCCTACATAGTGGAATAAACGAAACTTATAAAGCACTTAAAGATTAAATTTATTTCCCAAAGTTGCAGCAACATATTCAGCTTATTATAAATAATTGTGAGAAATGCCAAGAAATTAAATACGATAGGAATCCTATCAAACCAATTATGCGTATAACAGAAACACCAAAAGCTAGAAGCGATATTGTTGATATTGATATTTTTCACTATTATCAACAAACCTTCATTACTATTATTGATAAACTAACTAAATTTGCTGTTGCTTATTTAATAAATGATAGAAATTGGGTTAAAAAGACCGCTATTTGGAAGGATATTTAGCGAGTTTTGACAAAACAAATAAAATTATCATGGATAATGAATTTAAATCGGAACAACTTATTAAGTTCTTGAAGGACAAAGGCATTGAAGTACATTGGACTAAACCCAACAGTCACCCAGGTAATGCCGATGTTGAAAGGCTTCATTCCACATTAATAGAAAAGATTCAAGCGATTGAGGAAGAAATGACAGTTGAACAAAAGGTCCAAAAAGCAATTGGAAACTATAATGACATTCCACCATAGAAATGACTCCAAGACAGGCTTACAGATTAAATGACACTTTGTCTATTCAAAAATTAGTAGATCGTGTAAACAATAAAAAAATTAATTATATTGAAAAATAAATAAAAGTAAGGAAAAGTATGTAGAAAATAGAACTAAAGGTTATATAAAAAATTATAAAAGAGTTAGGCATAAGGACCAACCATATTATAGAAAATTCCAATTACAAAATGTACATTTATTAAACACTAGCTGTTAATTAAGATTTCGTTTTTAAAAGGAGGCCGGGTGCGACCCACACTGATAACTTCCCACTATTCATAATTTGAAAACTTGGTGTTCCTTTAGATTTACTTTTTATGTTAATTTATAACAATTTTATTAACAACATTTTGTTAGAGCTTTTTGTAGTTTTTATTTGTTGTAAAAAATGTAAATTTGTATTCGTCCACATTTAGTATTTAGGTATTGACAAATAGATTTTTATTTTTCGTGAAAAAAGTCCCTTCGATATTTGTCAAAAACGTACCATATGTTGACAGTCGTATTATGCAAAAAATAAAATAAATTTTAAGTTTAAATGATTGACCACATTAGACATATTTAAGTCAAAAAACAACTTCTGTAATTTTTGGTTAATTTTTGTTAAAGTTTTTTTATTTTTGTAATAAAAACTGACAATTTCATTTTTGGCCAAAATTTAACCAGATGTCTAAAACGTTATTTCACATTGTGGAAAAATGTTTTGAACATAATATTGTTCTTCCTTCATTTTTAATTTAAAATAAATAACGGTATGCTGAACTTTTTTCAAATTTATACCAAATCTGTACAACATAACATTGTACACAATAAAATTTATTTGAAGTCATATCAACGGCATTAGCCGTTCCTGAGATATTTGCTACCAACCAAAATTTTCATTACATTTATCAATAGATGTATACATACATATGTGTAGGTAACTGAATTTCCTTTAAGTTTAGTTAAAATAAGGTCGTTAATTTTATCAACGCTACCGTTTCTTCACGCCAATATTGCCCTTTGAGCCTTTGACATATCCACTGATAATATCTATTTTTTCTATTTCGACGATATCTAAACTTTTGATATTTAATCCTCAATGCTAGTAACTCTCTCCTAAATCGCGATCAATTTCAATTATATTTTCAACATGAGGTACTTGCTCGTCTCCTATTAAAAGTAACTTTAAAGAAAAATTTGTAGCACATAGGCTACTTTTTATCCCGTAAAATGTATGGTTCCCAATCTCGTCAGAATGACTGAACAGATCTGTATGAAGTTTGGAACAATATTATTTTATGTTGAAAAAACTCTTTGGCGAATATTTGACAATAATACATTAATTTCGACCACATTTCATTACCTTAAAAAAGGTTAAAGTGGGTTCATTTTCCCCGTTTTTTGCAACATTTTTCACTGATGCTGCGCTCCTATTGGTCGTAGCGTAATTTTATGTGCCTTAAAGTCTTCCTCGACAAATGGACTATACAACTTAAAAGAATTTTTCAAATTCATCACGCAGTTCCTCAGATCAGCGCATTGAAACAAACAACAGAAGCCCTCCAAGATGAATAATTTTCGCCGTTTTTGCAACATTGTCCACTGGTTCTTCGCTATTATCGGTCGCAGCGTGATGTTATATAGCCTATAGCCTTCCTCGACAAATGGACTATCCAACACAAAAAGAATTTTTTAATTCGAACCAGTAGTTCCTCAGATTGGCGCGTTCAAACAAACAAACTCTTCAGCTTTATATATAAATATATATGTAGATATAGATTAAAAGAAAACCTAAATTTACAGATACTAATAAATAATAATTGATGGTGATAACCTCAGTACAAGGGTTATTACAGGTTCATCCCATACCAGAAGAGATCGGGTACACTAAAATAAAAATTAGACAAGTAGATATAGTTAATGATACATACACTATTTTACATTTAATTAATCCAAGTGAGTTGTTACAAATTTGCAATGAATTAATATTAAACATAGCGCTTTTGGTGTACCTGCGCCGTGTCTGATCGGGTAACTGTTGATTGCCTATAACTTGGGATAGGCCAGCAGCGCAACTTTCAGACACGACGAAGTGCTTACTTTACCTCCCCGTGGTCCCCGGTAATTATTTTTGTATACCTATTGTTATATGTATACACTCTTTATCTCTTTTAATATCGTGTTATACTAGAATAAAGGAGAACTCGCTTCTTTAAGCATCGAGAAACATCTAGTGGTTAAGAGGGGAACTTGCTTCGTTAAGCTTCGAGAACAACCTAGCAGATTCTCGAACCGATTTGAGGTATATAAATAGGCGCTCGGAAGCAAAGCGCATCATTATTGATTGTGAATTGCGATAAAGTCAAGACTGTGTTTGAAAAGTAAAAGTGTTGAATAAAGAATTTTTTTGAGCGATTTAAAATAAAGTAAATTTTTGTTTTTATTTACAAGTGTAAATAAGTTTTAATTATCGGACCAAGCCGAAATATTACACTATATACAAAAATAATCTAAAATTGTAAGTGCGGAGCTCCCAGCTTCGCGATCAGCCGTCGTCGGTTCAGAAGAAGTCTCTTAGATGTCAGAAATAGAAGAGGTGCTGACATGGGGCATGCCCGCGATCCATCCGCTACCTTAAGATTACATACAGCTGCAATTCGGAGATCAAATTCAAACATCAGAACGCCCAAGTTTAACAAGGACAGACTAAAGGACCCTAACACTCGACAACAACTCAGGGACCACCTTTCGCAACATATGAGATGAATCAGCAGCACTGGAACGGAATCCATAGAAAACAACTGATATGCTTTCATATCAGGTGCTGAAGGAATAGTCGGTCGTGTGCAAGGAAGAAATAACACCTGGCTTTCGGAAGAAACTTGGGGTAAGATCGACGAAAGAAAACACCTTAAAGCTCGTTTGGCAGCTGCGCACGGAGAAGAAAGAAACGAGCTAGAATCCACATACCGCATGAAGATGAAAGAGGTCCAGCGTAGTGTAAGACGTGATAAACGTAATCACACCAACATTCTGGCCCTAGAAGCAGAAGAAGCTGCAAACAGGTGCGACAGCAGAACTCTAAACAACACCCGGTTAAAGATAGAGAGGGAACCTGCTGATATCGGATGAGGATCAACTTAGAAGGTGGAAGGAGCATTTTGCTCTAGTCCTAAACCATGTTTTTGACAGTAACATACAACTGACATCTCCTGAGTTGTCCAATGCAAACAATTCCCGATTGCGCATCGCACCCCCCAGTAAGAAGTATGTACCGCCATCAAAGCACTTAAGAACAACAAAGCGGTAGGACTTGACGGCATTCCCGCAGAATTTCTACAAGCAGTACCAACAACATGAAGCGATTTGCTGCAACCGCTCATAGAGAAAGCGTGGGTCTCCGAATGCTTTCCCGAAGAGTGGAAAAAGGGAATGATGGTCAAGCTCCCAAAAAAGGAGACTTAATGAAGTGCGAAAACTGGAGGGGTATCTGCATTTTGCCTGCAGTCGCCAAAATAATAGCACAGATTGTTTTAGATCGCATCAAAGAACACCTCGAAGCATCGCTCGACGCTGAACAAGCAGGCTTCCGCACTGGGTCCTCCTGTATTGATCACATTAACACCTTGAGGATCATCATTGAATATCGATCACCACTAAACCTGCTGTTCATTGATTTCGAGAAGGCTTTCGACAGCGTCAACAGGGAGTTTATCTGGCTTGCTTTGCGGAGGAGGGATATACCGGAGAAACTCATTGCTATTATTAAAGCGAATTATGATGGGTCCAAATGTCACGTCTTACACAGAGGTAGGTTGTCCGAAGAATTTGAAGTCCAAAGCGGGGTCAGACAAGGCTGCTTACTGTCACCAATCCTATTTTTATTGGTGATAAGTGATGTACTGCAGATGGCTTTGACAGGAAGCGGAGGAATAAGATGGACTCTGACAACTTACCTTAAACATCTTGACTACGCTGACGATGTTTGCTTGCTTTCCCATAAGATCATGGATCTCCATCCAATGGCAACAAGAGTGGAGGGAGAAGCAGCATCGTGGGGCTGAAAATCAATACGGGAAAAACAAAGATATTCAGCCTCGGGATCCGCAATCATCCGCTCTGATGAACATTGGTCAACAAATAGGAGGAGGAACCGAATTAGACATCGCCAGCCGCATCGGAAAAGCAAAGGCTGCGTTCGGGATGTTGTCCAATGTTTGGAGGAACAATCTCTCAGCTTGAACACAAAGCTACGACTGTTCAACTCAAACGTCGAATCAGTTCTGTTATATGGTTGCAGCACCTGGAATATAACAACTACAATAACCAGGAAACTGCAAACCTTCGTTAATAGTTCTCTTCGAAACATCTTACGGGTTTTCTGACCTAATCGTATCTCCAACGAGGTCCTACACAGACGAACAGGTCAGGAACCCATAAACACCATCATACGAAGGCGCAAGTGGCAGTGGATTGGACACACGCTTCGAAAAGGTAATGACTGCATTGCAGGCCAAGCAATGCAGTGGAACCCACTCACACAAGAAGGAAGAAGAGTTGGTAGACCGAGAAGCACGTGGAGAAGAACAGTCGAAGAGGAATCTGCGAGATTGGGAAAGAGCTGGAGGGAGCTAAAATACATCGCTGGAAACCGCACACGATGGCGCGTAGGAGTAGTTGAGGCCCTATGTCCGGCTAGGTAACACCAACGGACTTCGTAGGTCTGAGGACCTAAGTAAGTAAGTATAGAGCTTTTATAAATAGAAGATAAGAAGATTTTTTATCATGAAATAAGATTAATAAAAAGTAAACTTAGAACAATAAGCAGATCAAAGAGGGAAAAAAGAGGACTAATTAATGTTGTTGGTAGAGTTCAAAGTTGGCTATTTGGTACAATGGATAATTTAGATCGGGAAGAAATTCTTGAACATCTAAAAATAACTGATTAAAATAACCATGTATCTATCAATACTCTTAACAAATAAATTACCATTATAATAAATCTTTATCTGATCTAAGACTTACAATAGAAAGTGATAGAACTAAAATATTAGAATCATACAACACAATAAATGAATTTACTCGTAATTTAAATTAAAAAATTTTAGTTCTGGAACAGTCAATTAAGTTTAGATTTTTGGAAAATAAAGTTAACCAAATTATTGATAACATAATGGCTGCTAAAAACAATATTATTCATCCGAGTATGCTTACTTTGGAAGAACTAGAAAAATATAACCTAGATTTTCCTACAATTAAACTCAAAAGCAGGAGTTATGGAATATAAAAATGACTTATTAATATTCGCTATCAAAATAACTGTACATTTTATATCAACAGTGCTTCAAATTATAAAATCAATACCAAACACCAATTATTTGGAAGTTAACGAAAAAAAAGAAATGATTGTAGAAATAGACGAACAAATATATAAATACAAAGAAAATTCACTTTTAAAAATTTAAAGAAAAGTAAAAATTGTATTATTACTCATTTATGTTACCTAACATACAATATTTTAACAACCATTGAAGAAATAGATGGCAAAACTCTATTACTTAAAAATATGTATAAAGAAGTAATTTGGCAAAATTGTGATCGAAGAAATATTACATTGAAAGTGTTGTGACAACAACAGCAACACGAAACTACTCAATATGACACTGCACAATGCACCTGTCGCGACGACATCATTGCCGCCCATAGCAAGGCAAATACAAAACGTGCAGTATGAAACGATACTCTTTGATTAATAATGTATCAAATTAATTCATATTATTTTTGTAAAATTTTGTATATTATATTAATTTTAAATGAGCTAAGTAGACTATAAAAGATGATGTATAAAAGTAGAACCTTTAAGAAAATACAGTTACTTGCTATCACTTCAGCAAACCAACAATTCGTATTTTCTTGACTTCCCCCCACCAGAGGTAAGGGGTCCATTATTTACGAATTGTCGAACAAACATTGGTCCTTCGAGCCAAAAAAAGCGTTACCAAGGCTGACATTGATATAAAAATTTAAATTTTTTTAATACAATAATAATTTTTAACAAAAAAAAATCGACTTAACAACAAAAAAGCATTGTCAGGGCTATTAACACTGACAAATCAACCTAAATCTACGACAAAAAGAACAAAAATTTACGACTTAACATATAAATAAAACCACAAGTGTTAATCTTGATGATGGATGAAACGGAAATTTTTATCATCGTAGCCAAACGAAAATCTTTGGCTGAGGAGATTGAAGTATTGAATAGAAATGTTGGAAAAGACAGTCCTTCAAGAAAAACTCCAAGGTATAAAGAGGAAAGGCTTCAACGTCTTAATGCTTTATGGTCTGAGTTTGACTCAAACCATCAGAAAATAGCTTCTTCTTTAAAGAAAGACACTAACTACATGCAAAGAGATACTTATAAAGGAATAAAGTCATTGTACGAAGAACTACAGAGTAAACTGGAAAAAATACACCCAGAATTACAAAAACATACTGAGAGTGATGCGAAGCATAAAGACATTACAGACGTAGTCCAGAGCCAAAGATTGAAGAAATTGAAGCTAAAAGTCATCGCCATCATTGAAAACCAAGAAGAACTTGAGCAATCTTTTGAAGATTATTCCAAAGATATTTACGAATACCAACAAAAAATGTTACTAAAACAACTGCGAAACATAACAACAACAACAATTTTATGATCTCTTCGTTAACATTATTCATGCCAAAACAAGTCTATCGACAACCGAAAAGATGGAGTACTTGAAAACTCATTTGGAAAGAAAACCCTTGCATTTAATAAAACATTTGACATTCTCAAGCGAAAACTACAACAGTGCTTGGGATATCTTAAAAGGCAGATATAACAATGAGAGAAAGATGGTTTCAATGAATATAGAAAAAATGCTTAAGACTGGGCATAGTAGTATTCCTACAGCTACTTCAATAAAACACACGTTAGATGCCATCAAGGAAGGTCTAGCAGCATAAAAGAATTTGGGCTATGATACATCATCATAGGGTCCAATAATTGTACATATAACAATAAAATCTCTTGATACTGAATCCAGGAATCTGTTTAAGCAAGGACTAGTTGAACCAAACAAGATGCCGACAATGAAGACTCTTATCGAATACCTCGAAAGACGGTACCAGGCCTTTGAAGTGATGTCCACCAACAAAAAACATCAAAAGTCAGCCGGACTGAATGGACTGAAATGTTTCCCCAAAAAAAAAATTGGACTCAGCTCAAAAAAACCAACCAAACAAGTTAACCACAGTGAGCAGAACCAGAATGTCATTATTGCAACAGCAATATTGAACATAAGTAATGAAGACGGACTTGGCCGCAGTGTTACAGTACGAGCACTGATCGACCCGGGATCGCAAGCGTCATTGATCACTGAATCTATAGCACAAACACTTAGACTCAAAAGACAAAATACTTCCGTTGAAGTTAGTGGATTAGGTGCAACAAGTGCACAATTGCTAAAAACAAGGTCGATGTGACAATAAAACCTCATTTCGCCTCAAAGTTCAGCCTCCGATTAGAAGCTCTTGCACTCCCTAAGCTCACAAGACAACTACACAACCAATTATTTATTTGAACTTTATTATCGTAAGGTTAAAATACAACTGTGCATTCGATTTGTATTCAAGAAGCCAAGCCAAAGTCAATCACTGCAATCGAATGCATTTGCCAACCAGCGAAATATGATTTCTGGGAATTACCAGACTATTGGTAAATGAACTCGATCGTTCAGTGTCAGTCAGCGTTTTCTTTGTTCCCACATTACCTGTGGTTGTGGGAACTTCCGTTATAGTTTTAGTTGCTGACTTTGACTTAACCTCGCTCTCCTTTAAATAAAAACTCTCCTGCGTTTTATTTAATGTATTTTTAAGTATTCTGAATTTTATGTATATATAAATAACTATGACAGTGATTGATATAAATAATAATATTGCAATTAATATATTAAATTGAACATGGTTTTTATGTTTACATTTCAATTCTTGTATGTTTTCTATATTTTGTATTTGTTTCATTATTACATCATTGAAGTTAAGTTGTTCTTTAGTAAAATTAGTCATTTTCATACGGAATAATGAACCTTTGTTCGAATGTATCTCTAATATTGCTAAATGTACTATTTTCGATTATTAATTTACAATTGTTAAAGTTCAATAAAAAGTTTCGATTAAGTTTTGTGATTCTTTCATCACAAGTACTTGTTAAATTTATATTTTTAACGTTTTTTAATAATAATAGACCATTTTCTGTTTCGACAATATTTGTTTTTGTATTTTTTGTTTTGATACAATTATTGTTATACAAACAGTCAACATTACTTTTATATGTATATGTAGTTTCGTTTATTTTAACAATTTCTTAATCATCTATTATTAATTCTTCAAAGTACATATTTGTTAAAGAAGTAACCAAGTAATTTCGTGTTTTAATAACATCATTTGGTATTTTAATAACAAAAAATATTCTTTCATTTTCATAAAGAGCTGTTCCTATTTTTATATTTTTTAATAATTCAAAATGTATATCATATTTTATGATTTCTTCTTTACTTAAAATATTGTTTCCCATTACACCTGTTCTACTTGAAGCAATATTATTTTGAATGTGTTCTATATTGTCTTTTATAATTAAAATCTTTAACAATGATTCTAAGTACATAAGTTTGTTATTCATTTTAAGAGTTTCTTTCTTAGTATTATTGAATTGATATAAGATTTTAAATTTTGATTTATTATATTATGGTTATTTTCGTCAATTGTTTTTAAGTGTTCTTCAATGTTTTGTCGGTCATCGTCGTCCATAGTTCCGTACAACCATTTTAAACCTGTCCCTATTATGTTAATTAGTCCTCTTTTATTTTTATGTGGAATAATAGTATGTAATTTATATTTATTTATTCTTCCCAATCTTTAAGTCTGTCGATAACCTTGTCTTTCATATTTTGCATGTTTGTTTAAACTATTTCTTTATCGATTCTACCTTCTAAAACATCTATTGGTTTACATTTAATAACTGAATGTACTGACTTATTGTACCATTCACCTGTATATTCTTTCTTTCGTTGTTAATTTTGATTTCTCAGTTGTGAATATTTGCATTTTTTTGCTAATGGTATTGTGAAGTCTCTCTATGTCAGAGTTACCTGTGTAGCTATTGGGTTTAGAAGTTGTTTTTAGAAGTTGTTTTTAGAATTAATATAAATGTCTGCATGTACTATTTGATTTATGTCACTTGGTGTTTAGGTGTGTTTAAACTTTGGTTTTATCGGCTTATTTATTTATTTATTTAGTTCGTTAAAATCTAACGTTAACAATGTTAAAAATAGTTCTTATAATCTAATATAATCTAAAATCTTAATTTACATTTATGATTAAACATTGTTGAAAAACATAAGTTTAAAATTTTTACATTTTATATTATCATTTACAGAATCAAAACAAAAATGAAATTCGTTATAAATTGTAATTAATTGATTGAATGGGCTACATACACCATAGTTTGATCTGCTAAATATTTGAGTAATAGGTTGCTGTCGCCTTAAACTTGAACGACTAAAACTGAAATTTAATTTACTTAGAACTGATGGTAATGATATCGAACCATTAATAATCCCAACAATAAAACAAAATTGTATATACTTCCTGTGGTTAGTCAAAGAAGGGAGGCTGATCAAAGCTAGTCTTTGAGTATAAGGCGGAAGTAGATTTTCCCATGTCCATGGAAGAGACCGAAGACAGAAACGCAGAAACCTTTTTTGGATCGCTTCAATTCTTGTAACATGTGTTGAGTAATAAGGTGACCATACACAGCCGTATTCTAGAATTGGTCTCACAAATGAAATAAATAGAAGTTTAAGAACATAAGGGTCCCGAAAATCACGACCGAATCTTTTAATGAATCCAAGAACCCTATTGGCTTTTTTAATTATGTAACTTAAATGATCATTAAATGATAATTTGGGATCTAGAATAATACCTAAGTCAGAAAACATAGAAACCTTACATAACGGACAAGAATCAAACGTATAGTTGTACAAAAACGGACATTTTTTACGGGTAAAACTCATAGTTTTACATTTGTCAACATTTAAAACAAGTCGGTTTTTATTGCACCATTCCCTAAATATTGTTAAGTCTTCTTGTAATAATAAACAGTCAGAGGAGGATTTTATACTTTTGAAAAGCTTAATGTCATCAGCATACACAAGGACAGACGAGTTTTTTAAGTTTGAGACCAAGTCGTTAATAAATAAAACAAATAAAATAGGACCTAAGTGGCTGCCCTGAGGGACGCCAGAATTGACAACAAATTGAATTGAACTTTTAGTACGAAACAAGACAGAATAACGACAATTTTTTAAGTATGAAGAAATCCAATTTATAAAATTGTTGTTAATTCCTAGATGGTATAACTTTAAAATTAGTGTATTGTGACATAACTTGTCAAAGGCTTTACTAAAGTCAGTAAATACACAATCAACTTGCCCGCGTTTTTCAAAAACATCTAGACAAAAGGACACGAAGTTAAATAAATTAGTAACAGTGGATCTCTTTTTGACAAAGCCATGTTGGCTATCACAAATAATAGAACTACAATGAAAAGAAAGAACATTACTCACAATTGACTCAAACAGTTTAGGTATCACAGATAGTTTAGCAATTGGTCTATAGTTCATTATTTTATTCTTTGGGCCTTTTTTATGTATAGGAATAATAAATGAACTTTTTCAGATAACAGGAAAAATAGAACTTTTTAAGGAAGCATTGAAGAGAACACATAACGGATATGACAAATAAGAAGCACATTTTTTTAATATAAAAGATGGAACACCATCGGGGCCTGGAGTAAAGCACTCATCGAGATTTAATATATGTTGAGCAACTGTATCTTCACTTATTTCAAAATTAATTGCGTTTAAATGAGTGAAACTGTCAGAAGAAGATGAAAAAGAAGAGGAATTATTATAGTCTGATTCTTCAAATGCTTCTTTGAATTTGTTAGCAAACATGTTTGCAATAATAACCTTTGGATCATGACTAGTTGACGAATTATTAGACATCGAATTCGGATAGCCACACGTTTTCCTTTTACTATTAACGAAATTCCAGAAACTATCTGGATTAGATTTAATATCATGTTCTATTTTACAAATGTAATCGTCATATAGGGTGTTAGAATAATCAGTGAAAAGTTGTTTTAGAATTAAGAAAGTTCTGTAATCATCGTCAGTTCTAGTTATGTTATATTTTACCCAAGCTTTGTTCCTTTTATTTTTTAAGTTTTTAATACGCGTATCAAACCATGGTGGAGTATTTGAAGCAGAACGTGTTCTTTTTAAAGGAATAGTTTCGTAAAAGCAGTTAAAAAGAGTTCTATAAAAATTATTACACATATCATCAATATTGCAATTACAAAATAATAAATTCCAATTTACAGTTATTAACATATCAAAAAGATCTACAAAATTACATTTAGAAAAGTCAAATTCAAGTTTGTTGTTATTATTGTTATTGTAAGGAGAAGACATGTTTAAACCTAGTGAAATATCTAAAGCAGGATGATGTCGATCTTCGTCGATTAGTTTTACAGTAGCATTTAAAACAGCAATTTCGTTGTTAATTGTATCGGCAAAAAACACTAAGTCAAGAATTATTCCAAAACGATTTCTCAAACCATTGAATTGACTTAAACCACACGAAGACATACCATCTATACATGTTAGTTCGTTAAGGCTGGACGCATTTATTGGAACATGGAAGTTGTCGTCATCAATTTTTGTCCAATTAAGGTTTGGTAGATTAAAGTCACCTACGATCAAAATTTCATCTTCGGGTTCCATAAGTACATAAATATTTTCTATGCAGTCATTTAACTTTTCATAAACGTCATTGTTTGAACTAGGAGGTATATAAGCGGAGATAATAAATAAATGGCCAGATTCCAACTTGATTTTGATACATAGAGCTTCGACACCTGTTGCCCGAAAGTCATCTATCAGGTAGCACGTAAGTGAGATCTTGATCGCAAAAAGAATTCCTCCTCCGACTTTGCTTCCTGTCGTACTTTGCTTGATTGCATGTATCACAATTGTTAATTTTTTTTTGTATTAGTTATTTTAAGTTTTTGAAGTATATAAGTTTCTTCAAACCTGCATAATTTTAGTTTATGCCTGCGTGACCTGTTTCGTATTTATGATATTTTGCTATCTGTTTATAAGTATCATCTTCATTTTTCATATTTTGGGCGTGGTACATACATTTATAAAACTTTAAATTTTGTGTATCGAATAGTTCAATTAGTTTAAGTTGAACTAAGTTATATTCGTGTTCTGTTAATTCTGAGAAAATACCTATTTTGCCTTTTCTTTTTATGAATCTTCTAAATATATCTACAAGTCGTTCTTGTTGAATGTCTTCAGAGTTAATATATATAATTCTCTTATTGTTTAGTATTTCTATTTCTTTTGTTTTATTGTTTGTTAGAATAATTTGTGTATAAAATCTGTTAACTACTGTGTCTAATATTGCAAAATTACCATTCTGTTCCTCTTCCTGTGAATGAACTGTATTATTATGTATCTGTACTCATATTGACAATTTCAAAATTTATATTTGTACGGGGGATAACTTCTCCCACCTTTTGTGTGAGCGTCTCGATCACATTTATTTCTCCTGTTTCGCTATTGATACGACTAAGAAAATCTGCAGCATTGTTCTCTTTTCCTTTTATTTATATCTTTGCCCTTGTGTTTTGATTGCAGCCATTTGAGGGGTTGGTGATCTGTCAATAGATCAAAAGATCTACCATATATATATGGCCTGAAATAGTTCACGGACCAAACTATTTCTAGTAGTTCCTTTTCAATTACAGAGTAGCTTCGCTCGTGTTTATTTAATGTGCTGCTTGCATAACACACTGGGTGTCCTTCTTGTGTAAGTACGGATCCGATAGCAAAGTCACTTGAATCAGTCGTGAGTTGAAATTTTTTGTTAAAGTCGGGATACCTTAGGACTGGTGAATCCGTCAGTATTATTTTTAATTTTTCAAACGAACTTATATAATTTGAATTATTCAGATTTATTCTGGTATTCTTTTTGAGATATCTAGTCATAGTTCCGCAATTTTGTCGTAATGATGATTATTGTCATGTCTGTGTCTGGTCTAGTCATTTTGGTTACTATTCTGTCGGTTAAAATTGTTATTATTATAATTTTTCGTATTTTGTCTATTGTATTTATTTTTATTTATTTGAACCAAACCCGTTTCTTCTAATATATAATATGCGTCTCTTAGATTGTTAGTTTGTCTACTTATAACAACGCTAGTTAGATTTGGATCTAATCCATTAATGCAAATTTTTACAATCATTGCCTCATTCGCTGAAGGCGAGAATTCTACAGGCTTTTCATAGTCAAATTCGTATTTTGTATTTAATTTATCTAGAATTTCTTTGAGGTTATCAAAATAATCACTGACATTAGTATTTCGTAGACTTAACGCCTGGTGCTGAAGATGGTAGTAGGTGTCTCTCACTCCAAAATTTCGTATGTGTTCGGCTTTTATATTCTCCCAAGTCGTATTCGGTCCAAGAGTTCTTATTGTCTGCAGGGTTGGTCCTTGAATTTTGTTGATGACATTCCTTTGCAATACATATTGTTCCAGGGAAGTTCTGACAAAGTTGGGTAGGAACAATTTTACTTCTCTTATGAAGGATGTTAGGGAGTACAGCAAAGTTCCCCAAAACTCCTTGATTTTCGAAGATTCCTTTAGTAACTCTGTGATTGAGATCGTTATTTGTTGTGCAGGAACTGGATTTGGCAGTTGAAGTGGGCTTGCATAAGTTGCTGATTCTTCTTGATTCATTTTGTTCTATTTTATTTTTTTTGGTTGACACTTTTTATATTAAAGTTTGTTTTATTTTTTGATAGTATTATGATTTTAATCACGTGAAAAAACGGATTTTAAAGTTTAATTCCGGTAACCCAAAGCTTATTTTTAGCTATTTGGTAAGTCACTTTCACTTTTAACTATTTTTATTTTTTATTTATTCCAATCTTCGGATTAGAATCCTACCGACTGCGCCATTTAAGTTCTTTTATTCATAAAATAACTTTTTAAAAAAGATAACACAACCAATTATTTATTTGAACTTAATTATCGTAAGATTAAAATACAACTGTGCATTCGAGTTTGATTCAAGAAGCCAAGCCAAAGTCAATCACTGCAATCGAATGCATTTGCCAATCAGCGAAATATGATTTCCAGACTAGGAATTACCAGACTATTGGTAAATGAACTCGATCGTTCATTACATTACCTGTGGTTGTGGGAACTTCCGTTAGAGTTTTAGTTGCTGACTTTGACCTAACCCACATGCCTCATCATGCCGTCATTAAACCTACAAGTACAACAACCAAATTGAGAGTTGTATTTGATGGGTCGGCAAAATCTACAACAAGAGTGAGCCGCAATCAATTAATGTTGATAGGCCCTAAGTTACAAGATGACATTACAACTATCCTGATGCGATGGAGGAAACACAGATAGGTTTTTACATCAGATATTGAAAAAATGTATAGACAAATAGAACTACACCAAGACCATCAAGATTACCAGAGAATTTTGTGGAGTACTTCTAGCTTCTAGAATACAAGGTCACCACTGTCCCTTATGGAACAGCATCTACCTAGCAATAAAAATTCTTCAACAACTTGCTGAAGACGAACGCTGCAGAAATAGTCAAACATGACTTTGTCCGGAGCGGACACAATGGCAGAATGTAAAAAAGCTCAAAAGCAACTAGATGAAATGTTAAGGGGTGCAGACTTTCATCTGCGAAAATGGGCTGCTAACAACACAAAACTACTCCAACACATATCAAACGAATTACGAAATCAACAAAAAATAGATGTCATGAAGGAAGAAACCATAAAAACTTTAGGCATCCACTGGAATCCTCTAAGTGACAACTTTCAATTCAACTTAGACGTCGATAAACAAATTATACTAACAAAACGAAAAACATTGTCTGAAATAGCCAAACTATTTAATCCCCTTGGATGGTTGGCTCCTGTAACTGTAAGCGCAAAAATCCTAATGCAGCGGATTTGGCAATCCGAAGTCAAGTGGGATGCTCCACTTCCAACTGAACTTCAAAAACAATGGAACAAATTAAAGAAAAATCTCGGGACAGTTGAATACATCAGAATTCCAAGATGGATAGAAACCACAAAAAACCAAAAGATTGATCTTCATGGATTCTGTGACGCTTCAGCAGCGGCATATGCAGCAGTAGCCTATGCAAACGTAGCTCTACCATCCGGTTTTTACTCTACAACAATCTTAACTGCAAAAACAAAGGTGGCACCAATAAGAAAGAAACTTCCTCTTCCGAAACTGGAACTTTGTGGTGCTCATTTATTATCAAAACTACTGGCCGAAACATTGAAGACTTTTGGTTTTCAAGTCGAAAAAATATTCGCCTGGACAGATTCCACTATAACATTGGCCTGGATCCAGAAATGCTGGAAGACATTCGTTGCAAATCGAGTCTCAGAGATACAATAGGTAACAGCCACAACCTGCTGGAGACATGTGCGATCATCCGATAATCCCGCTGATTATGCGTCCAGAGGCTGTTCCCCAGAACAGATGCCATGCAATCAAACATGGTGGTATGAACCTGGCTGGTTACATTTCGATTCAGATCATTGGCCCTCACAAGAACAAATACAAAAGGCCGAACTTACGAATAGTGAAAACATCCAATTATACTGCCTCATGAAGAATGATTTACAAACCTATTGGTTGAAAACGCCCACGAACGGATGTTACACGGTGGCATCAGACTAACACTCGCAAAACTAAGATAGCGATATTGGGTCATTCAAGCTAAGAGGTGTATTCGGCAAGTCATACACAATTGTATGAAATGCTTCTGTTTCCAAGCACAACCCAAAACTCAATAAATGGGATTGCTACCAGCAGCTTGAGTGACACCATTAACACTCTTTACACACAGGTGTCGATTATGCTGGACCAATACAAATATTAGTCGCCAAGGGGAGAGGACATCGATCTACTAAGGGTTACATCTCCATATTCGTTTGTTTCGCCACCAAAGCTGTTCACATTGAACTAGTTAGTGACCTTACTTCAGCAGCATTCATAGCTGCGTTAAAACGATTTACCTCAAGAAGAGGTATTTGTTCACACTTCTATAGTGACAACGGAACTACATTCGTTGGAGCAAACAAGGAAATCCAACAACAAATGCGAGCGGTCATTAAGCGCTGTGAAGAAGATGCATCATCAAGGCTGGTAAAAGAAGAAATCGAATGGCACTTTATACCCCCTGCATCTCATCTCATGAAGAGAGTATTTGGTGAAATAATGCTTACGTTTGAAGAATTATTGTCAACTTTACTGACACAAATAGAGTGTTGTCTAAATTCTCGACCACTTACTGCAATCGAAAACGATGTTGATAACACCACAATTCTGACACCTGGACATTTCTTGATAAGAATTGCCCTTAATGCAGTACCCGAAACAATTATGGACGAAAAGAAAACATTCCGATCACGATGGCAATTGGTGCAAAAAATGACGCAATGACGTCCGAATACCTCTCGCAGTTACAACAACTTCCCAAATGGAAACAAAAGGAAGAAAACCTAAAGGTTGATGACATTGTGCTCATCAAAGAAGACCGACTACCACCAGCAACCTGGATGATGGGAAAAATATCGGAAGTTCATCCCGGCAACGATAAATGTGTTCGAGCTGCAACAGTGTTTAGCAACAACAAACAACTTAAGCGACCCGTAACAAAACTTTGCAAATTACCGATTGAAATTAATCAACCAGAAACAGAAATACGACAAGTAAATATGTCAACAAGTGGGCGCAACTATTCCTTTGGCTTCTCCTACTGTTTAGAATATTAAACTTGGCTACTTTCTTCCCGACATCGTGGAAGATGATTGTGTGACCAACATGACCAACTATATTGGAGTGAAATGAATACCTATAAGAAATCGATGGAAAATGTTTGCATATCATCAGAATTCGTGGAAATTAAATCAACAATGTGTGACAAAACGTTAAGTCAATTTAAACACCAACTCTAACAAATTGAACTCAACAACGAAATCCTGCATCATGCCAATGAAGATTCAACAAGACGACATAGACGATCACCATTCGATTTCATTGGAACTGTAACCAACGAACTGGTTGGTATATTAGACCAAAGATTTGCTGACAAGTACGAAGAAACAATTCAAACGGTCAAAGAAAATGAAAAACACATACTTGATCTCATGAAAAACCAGACGACAATTGTTGATTCCACTGTCAATATTTTCAAAAAAGAACAGTTCCAAAATCAAAAACAAATTCAAGAACTGAGTACAATAGTTGATCAAATTAAAAACGACACAAAGAAATACGAAAATCTACAATTATTTTCTTCAGCAGCTCTGAATGCTCTCCTTTTAATGATAAATTATAAGTCCACGCAAAGCATACTGCTCGACATTTTGCTGTCAACACAAACCGGAAGGATACATCCATTAATCCTTACGGTGCAACAATTTTAAAATGAGAACATTCATTACCTGCTCTTTGATGATTCCTGGAGAGACATCACGAGTCAATACTCCAACTCTACAAAACCCTAAGTTTGAGTGGAAGAATAACTGGCAGCAACATTATAATCGAAATTACCCTTCCTTTGCTGTACAACGAAGACTTCAAACTTTACAAGATGCATCCAGTTCCAACCTTCAACAATGGAAATATTACATGTATAATTCCATCATCAGATTATTTTCTTGTTAATCTTCAAGTAAACCACTACTACCCGACGAATTTTTACGTTGCAAGGAAATGCCATTTCAGACGTACTGGTGTACTCTTCAACACCCACTTTTTACAGTTAGAGCTTTAGTCAGTTCATGCGAAATGAAACTGATTCAACACAGCCAACAAATTATGGACTCATGTCTCATAAAAACATCCCACCAAAGACCTAATGTATTGAGATGCATCAACAGAACACTTGGATTTATAGTGTTCCTAATTCAACAACTGTTAACATAAATTGTGACTTTGATTCAGTACCTACCATCATAAAAGGTAGTGGGATAGTGCAGATATCAGCAAACTGCATAATACATGACCAAACTACAACAATCATTGGAAGACAAACGATGACAAGCAGATTGAAATCTTCAGTTGCCATCGTTCAACATCTCTGACCAGTTAAATTCGTTTAATTGGAAACCAGAGCAACAACAACCGACCCTTCCTCAGTCAAATATTTCTTTAGAAATATCAAAACTGGAGCAAGCTATAAAACTTCAAAGGAATCAGGAAAATATCTTCAAGGAAATTAGGACCCACCGAATTCATCAGTATTCGCTCTTTGGATCCACTGGATTCCTTGTTATAATTTGCCTCATAGCTGTAATCATCATATTGAGAAGACGAGCTCCTACACCTAAGCCAATGACCATACGAACTGAATTAGTAAGAAGGAACCTGAAACACCAACCACTGAGGCCTCTTTTGAAGACATCAACTTCTCCGTATCTCCAATCTGAGGGGCCGAGCATGTTGTGACAACAACAGCAACATGAAACGACTCAATATGACACTGCACATGTCACGACGACGACATCATCGCCGCCCATAGCAAGACAAATAGAAAACGTGCAGTATGAAACGGTACATTTTGATTAATAATATATCAAATTAATTTATATTATTTTTGTAAAATTTTGTATATTATATTATATTGTATTACTTTAAAATGAGCTAAGTAGACATTAATATATTGTATAAAAGAAGAACATTTAGAAAAATAAAGTTACTTGATATCACTACAGCAAACCAACAGTTCGTATTTTCTTGACTTCCCCCCACCAGGGGTCCATTATTTACGAATTGTCGAAGAAACAGAAATTATTTAATTAATTATAACAATTGTTCATCTATATATGTGCATATATAAAAGAAAGTCAGTTTTTTTTGTGTTCGTTCACTAACCAGCCAAACCGGTTGACCGATTTTCTTAATTTTTTTTTTTTAATTAAAGAGGAATAAGAGTAGAAGTTTTAGGGTAGTAGAAGGAATGAGAGTAGAAGTAGTTCTGATGAGGTAAATATGTTAGAGGAAAGTCATTTCGAAAATATTAAACGAAGAAGAAAAAAAAGTGTAACTCATTTAATGCATAAATATAAAAAAAAAATTTTTATAAAGATGGTGATAAGTTAACAAATACAACAAGTATAGTCCACGAAATTAAAACAACAACAAATGAACAAATTAATTCTAAACTGTATAGGTATCCACCTCAACACGAGACAGAAGTAAGAAAACAAATGAAGGATATGGAAGCTCAGGGCATAATAAGAAAAAGTAAGAGTAGATATAGTTCACCCATTATTGTCATACCTAAAAAGGGAGATAATTCTGGTATACAAAAATTCAGGATCGTAGTCGATTACAGGAGACTCAACCAAATTACAATTGATGACAAACAGCCACTTCCCAATATGGACAGCATATTGGACAAGTTAGGAAAAGCTTAGTATTTTACTGCAATTGATTGAAAGGGTTACCACCAAATTTTAGTAGCAGAAGAAGATATTGAGAAAACAGCTTTTGTTACACCAGATGGTCTTTATGAGTTTTTAAGGATGGCATTTGGCCTATAAAATGCTCCCACAACATTTCAGTGTTTAATTAATGAAATATTAAGGAATTGGATTAATGTAATTTGTGTTGTTTATTTTGACGATATTCTGGTTTATCGAAGCTTTTGAAAAGCTTAAAATTCTTATATCCTCACATCCAATCTTAAAATTTCCAAATTATGAAAAACAGTTTACGGTCACAACAGATGCTAGTGACTATGCCATTGGAGCGGTTCTCTCATATGGCGGTCATACAATTTGCTACGTCTCTAGAACTCTAAACAAACATGAAACAAAATATAGTGTCACCGATAAAGAATTCTTAGCGATAGTTTATTCGGTTACCTATTTTAGGCCATATTTATATGGTAGAAAGTTTAAAATTGTGACTGATCATGCTCCAATAAAATACTTAAATTCTAAATATAAAGGAAAAAAGTTTTCCCAAAGAAATCAAAGTGGATTCTGGAATTACAAGAGTACAACTTTGATATTGAATATTTAAAGGGGAAAGAAAATACTCTAGCTGATTTCCTAAGTAGGCAAGAAAATAGTCCCAAAATATGTGATGGAAACAGTAGTAAATCTAATATGGACCTATCTGATACCATTCATTCAGTAGCGGAACAGCTTCAAGATCATTATTTCATAAAAGAAGAAATAATAAATAAGTACAAAACTCAATTTATTTTAACTTATAGTCCATGTAAGGAAATAGAGAAACTTCATGGTAGAACACTAATAGAAATTAATCCACAAAATGAGGAACATGGAATTAAAGAATAACTAGTTAAGCATGTTAAACCAGGGAAAAATGGAATTGTTTGTTATGTTGAGGATAAAGATTATAATAAAATTCAACAGTTCATTATAAAATTATTTTCAAACGAAAAAAAAAATAAATTTATGAAGATTACTAAAAGGGCACAAGAAATAGAAACAGAAGAAGAATGTTATAAGCAAATCTCCTTATACATGCTAATGAATCCCTACATAGTGGAATAAAGGAAACATATAAAGCACTTAAAGATAAAATTTATTTCCCAAAGATGCAGCAACATATTCAGCTTATTATAAATAATTGTGAGAATGCTAAGAAATTAAATACGATAGAAATCCTATCAAACCAATTATAAGTATAACAGAAACACCAAAAGCTAGAAGCGATATTGTTCATATTGATATTTTTCACAATAGTAACTGTTCTGGACTCAATATTGTTATTGTATTATTAATCAATTCAATTTAAATTTAATTCTATTTCAAACTTAAATTATATGTAATTTCAATATTTCATGTTAATTTTACCTAATTTTTCCTTGCAAACTAACATACAACTCCACTGTACCTGCGCTCATTACTTGAGTTAAAATTTGTTTTTTACCAACTCTTTGGTTCTACCAATTTTTTTTTATTCTACCAAAATTTTGTTTCTACCAACTTGAGAGCGTACATTGGAAGAGTACAGTTACAGTGGGTTGTATTGTTGAGTGGTTTTCACTGTTGCTGTACTAAGCTGGGCTTAACTCGGTCTCTTGGATTTTGACCACAGCACAGAACACATCATTGGTAACAAACAAAATATTGTATACACTCATTTATTTTCTATTTAATATATTATATACTTAAATATAATTTGCTGCATTTTTTTGTATTTCTTTTTCTGGTGTCACATATAGAACTCTATACAATTTATTATTCTTCATCATAAAATTGGTCCTTCGAGCCGGATAATAAATTAATTGAACTTAAACTATTTAAAAGGAAAACGATTAACAAATTAATCAAATATTTATCGGTTTAATTGTGATGCAATTGCAGTTAAGACAGTGGTCTGTGTGATTAATTTTTTGTGGTCAATAAGTGGTAGCATATACTTTTTAACCTACTCAGCCTTCTTTTCAATAAAATCAAAACAATGAATGCAATTAAATTAAAGATTGGAAATGCTAAAGGCAGGTTAACGCATGCGGTAAATTTCATAGATTCTATTGAAGAGTCTACGCCTCTCGAGTTAATAGAAATTCGGTTAGAAAAGCTAGAAACCACATGGTCAGAATTTTCTTCCTTATATAATGAACTTTTTCAATTGCTAAAGGAAATTGATGATGCTAACGAGCTAGAAACTGAGTTTGGTGAATATGAAAATAAATATTTCACTGCTCATTCGCGCCTTACCCACTCTGTCCGGATACGTAAAATCCCTGAACAAGTGGCTGAGAAAAACGTGGAAACTTCGGTCGTGGAACAGCTAGCGTTACAACAATCTTCCTTTCTTGAAAGGTTAAATTCGTCAAGAGACATTAATTTATCGAATCATTTGCCAAAAATAGTGATACCTCCTTTTTCTGGGGACAAGTAGTTCGAGGACTAAATGCGCTTAATAAAAACAGTCGTGATCCATGGATCATTTATCTTTTATTAGGCAAACTTGATCCAGATACTAATAAAGCGTGGGCAGAATTTGTTGGTTCTAGGGAAGATTGCTCTATTACAGAACTTTTAGACTTTTTGCAAGCTCGTTGTGATGCTCTGGAATCTTGCCAGTCAATTAGTAAAACAGGTCCGTCGCGTACTAAGCCACAAACTACTACAATAAAATCGCATTTAGCTGAAACTGCAGATTCTAAACCACAATGCCCAAAGTGCAATAGTGATCATTACTTAAGCCAGTGTGCAAAGTTCGTGGAACTCGATATTGCTTCGCGGCGAAGTTTTGTGAAAAGCCTTTCGCTTTGTTTTAATTGCCTTCGGGCTGGACATCCGTCCTTTAAATGTCGTTCGTCTTATCGGTGTGGGGTTTGTAAGTCACGACATAATTCATTGGTTCATCCAGAACCTACAACAGATAATGACTCAAATATTTCTTCTTCTTCGTATCGTCAATCTCAACAACAGCTTCCGTCATCATCGTCGTCTTCTACTTCGCCTCAATCATCCTCTCCAGGACAAATCCAATCTTCATCCACACTTATCTCACGTTCGCAACCACCGCTCTTAAACAATCATTCACTCGACTTTAATTTTCGTAAAACAACAATTCTTCCTACGATTTTAGCAAAGATAAAGGATTCTCATGGCCAGGTTATAGACTGTCGAATCTTACTGGATTCTGGATCACAGTCTTCTTTTGTAGTCGAATCTTTCGCGCAAAGACTTGGGTATCCTCGCTCACATGCTAGAATTCCGATTAGAGGTTTGTCATCTTTAGATACAGGGTATACAAAAGGGTGTATTCCTCTGCAGCTGTGTTCGCGCTATAATACTACTAATCTGCTCGTTGATGCGTTAGTTTTGCAAAAAATAACATCGAATTTACCGTCTAAATCCGTAGATATTTCTTCTTGGTCTCACATATTTGATCTTGATTTAGCGGATCCTAATTTTTATTTAAGTGCACCTATTGATGTACTGTTAGGAGCCGACAAATTATGGACCATACTCGAGGGAGAACAAGTTTATGGTTCAGATGGCACACCACTCGCTCAAAAGACTTCATTTGGGTGGGTGATTACAGGAGAATGTATAGAACCAAAGGTGTCAGAGGATATCCGTTGTTTGTCGTCTCTTCACTCCACGGTTGATTTAGATTTGTTGCTACAACGGTTTTGGGAGTTAGAGGAAGTAACCCCTGCTAGTCAAACCAATAAGGATGACCAAGCAGAGCAACATTTTATGAAGACATTCACTCGAGCATCAGATGGGAGGTATATTGTGCAACTTCCTTTCAAATCTTCACAAATCACATTCGGAAACTCTCTATCGTCAGCTGTTTCTCGGTTATATTCAATGGAACGTCGATTTGCCAATAATCCCACACTTTACAAATTGTATTCCGATTTCATGCGTGAGTATCTTCACTTGGGTCAGATGACACCTATTTATCGAGATAAAATAAAGACTCGTCCTGGCAAACACTTCTATCTTCCTCATCACGCTGTTTTTAAGCCGGACAGTTCTTCAACCAAGTTACGTGTCGTCTTTGATGGTTCGGTAAAGGATTCCTCAGGGATTTCTCTCAATAGCATGTTGTTAGTAGGTCCTCCTATTCAGCGAGATTTGATTGGGGTTTGTTTACGCTTCAGACAGCATAAGTACGTTTTTACAGCGGATGTGGTGAAAATGTTTCGGCAGATTTGGGTCGATGACCAACACACTGACTTTCAGCGCATCGTTTGGCGTGAATATCCTGATGAGGAAATCAAACATTTCCGTTTACGCACTGTAACTTATGGAACCGCTTCAGCTCCGTTCCTATCAGTTCGAGTTTTAAAGCAGCTGGCAGATGACTACAGGTTACAATTTCCAGATGCTTCTCGTGTACTAATGGAGGACGTATACGTTGATGACGTCATGACCGGAACTAATTCAATTGAAGAATTAACTAACTTGCGTTTAGAACTGGTAACTTTGCTCTCTAGAGGAAAACTTGAACTAAGAAAATGGAGTTCGAATTGTTCACAACTTCTTGCTTCTTTACCAAAAGAAGATTGTGAATTTTCCTTCTTTGATACGGAGCGTACGCAGTCACTTATTAAGGTGTTAGGTATGTTTTGGAACCCTGTGACTGATGAGTATTCATTTCAGATGGCTCAAAACCTACCAAGTATCACGTCTACAAGGCGTACTTTACTATCTGAAGTATCACGAATATTTGACCCATTGGGACTTTTAGCGCCATCGGTAATTCTTTTTAAGATTTTGTTTCAAGAACTTTGGTCTTCAGAACTAAAGTTAGGATGGGATGATCCATTACCCCCTCATTTAACGGAACGTTGGAGTAAATACAGGCAAGAACTTTCTTGGTTTGAAATGGTTAAAGTTCCTAGACTTGTTTTCACAACGCTAGAAGGAATTGAACTTCATGGATTTTCTGATGCCTCGGCAGTTGCATATGGAGCCGTCGTGTACACAAGGTGCAAAATCGCCGAAGGAAAATATAAAGTAACAATTGTTGCAGCTAAAACAAAGGTGGCTCCCCTCAAACCAGTATCCATTCCGCGTTTGGAACTTTGCGGAGCCTTATTATTAACCCGATTACTTACTTTAATCAAATCATCTTTCACAGCTAAAATCACAAGGACATGGGCATGGTGTGACTCTGAGATCGTTCTTCATTGGCTTTCCTCACCCCCACGACGATGGGCTACATTCGTAGCTAACAGAACAGCTGCCATTCTGGAAACGATGCCTCGAAGTGCTTGGCAGAATGTTAGTTCGGAAGATAACCCAGCAGACTGTGCTTCACGAGGAGTTATCCCTTCATCTTTACCTAATCACGAACTTTGGTGGACAGGCCTTGTATGGTTGTCTCAATCAAAAGAACACTGGCCAGAAACGAAATTTGTGTCAACGCCAATGGATCTTGATAATTGTAAAATCGAACAAAAAAAATCGCGTCAAGTAAATGTGTTTGTTACCTTTGTCAGCTCGGATATCATTCAATCACTTATAGACAATTTTTCAAATTGGTATCGTATCCAAAGAATCCTCGCATACATCCTTCGGTATTTATTTAACAGAATTGTACCAAAACCCTGTCGTCTCACCTCTAACCTCAGTTTAAGTGAAATTCAATATTCTCGAAAACATATTATAAAAACCATTCAAATAACATCTTTCAGTGCCAATATTCGAACCCTAATTTCGAAAAACCAACTTCCCCTTAAATCAAAACTTATAAAATATTCTCCCTTTATTGACGACGAAGGGATTCTTCGAATAGGAGGAAGAATTAAAAATTCTATGGCCTCTTTTAATATAAAACACCCTATTATACTTCCAGGCACTAATAAAATATCTTCTCTCATTATAACAGATATTAATGATAATCATCAGCATCCAGGAGTGTCTGAAACCTTCGCAATAGTTCGGCAACAATACTGGATTTTGGGAAGTCGAAACTTAACCCGAAGGATTGTAAATCGGTGTAAAAAATGTTTTATGCAACGCAAGCTAACAATCTCGCAGTTAATGGGAATTTTACCTGCTTATCGAATTCAACCAAGCCGTCCGTTTTTGAATTCTGGTTGTGACTATGCTGGTCCATTTACTATCAAATTGTCGCGAGGTCGCAACCCAAAACAATCCAAAGCGTATATTGCACTTTTTATTTGTATGTCTACTAAGGCCATGCATCTCGAAGTGGTGAGTGACCTTACTACTTATGCGTTCCTTGCTGCTATGCGTAGATTTGTTTCACGTCGAGGATTGTGCGCCAATATCTACAGCGATAACGGAACAAACTTTCAAGGGGCTCGTCGATGCCTCAGTGAAATGCATAAGCTGGTAATTTCCGAGACTTACAACCAGACCATTGCAGCTACACTCGCTAAAGATAATGTTGCATGGCATTTTATCCCTCTCTCTGCACCCCATTTTGGTGGGTTGTGGGAGGCTGGGGTAAAATCTGTAAAGGTGCACCTGCGACGCGTTATAGGATCATCAATTTTGACGTTTGAGGAGTTGTACACAGTATTAACACAAATCGAAGCCGTATTAAATTCTCGTCCTTTATGTGTTCTTTCTGACGAAGATTTAAATCCATTAACTCCCGCTCATTTCATTATAGGTGAACCTTTGACAGCCGTTCCTGAGCCTAACCTACTGAATATGCCCATCAACCGTCTATCGCATTGGAACCACATTCAAAATATGGTTCAAGGTTTTTGGCAGAGATGGAGAATGGAGTATTTAACATCCCTTCAAGAGCGACCAAAATGGCAGCAGATTCGAAAAAATCTTGAACCGGGAGACATAGTCGTCATCAAGGAACCAAACTTACCACCAACAAAGTGGCTTCTTGGCAAAATTGAAACTGTCGCACAAGGATTAGATGGTCGCGTCAGTGTGGCATCCTTCAGGACGAAGCATGGTACATTACTTCGTCCAATAACAAAATTGGCTTTGCTCCCATTATCCTGAAATCTATTCCAGGGGGGCCGGGATGTTCTGGACTCAATATTGTTATTGTATTATTAATCAATTCAATTTAAATTTAATTCTATTTCAAACTTAAATTATATGTAATTTCAATATTTCATGTTAATTTTACCTAATTTTTCCTTGCAAACTAACATACAACTCCACTGTACCTGCGCTCATTACTTGAGTTAAAATTTGTTTTTTACCAACTCTTTGGTTCTACCAATTTTTTTTTATTCTACCAAAATTTTGTTTCTACCAACTTGAGAGCGTACATTGGAAGAGTACAGTTACAGTGGGTTGTATTGTTGAGTGGTTTTCACTGTTGCTGTACTAAGCTGGGCTTAACTCGGTCTCTTGGATTTTGACCACAGCACAGAACACATCATTGGTAACAAAAAAAATATTGTATGCACTCATTTATTTTCTATTTAATATATTATATACTTAAATATAATTTGCTACATTTTTTTGTATTTCTTTTTCTGGTGTCACATATCGAACTCTATACAATTTATTATTCTTCATCATTAACTAAATTTGCTGTTGCTTATTTAATAAATGATAGAAATTGGATTAAAAAGACCGCTATATTGAAAGGAAATTAAGCGAGTTTTGACAAACCATATAAAATTATCATGGATAATGAATTTAAATCGGAACAACTTATTAAGTTCTTAAAGGAAAAAGAAGAAATGATTGTAGAAATAGACGAACAAATATATAAATACGAAGAAAATTCCCTTTTAAAAATTTAAAGAAAAGTAAAAATTGTATTATTACTCATTCATTTTACTTAACAAACAATATTTTAACAACCATTGAAAAAATAGATGGCAAAACTCTATTACTTAAATATGTATAAAGAAATAATTTGGCAAAATTGTGATCAAAAATATTACATTGACAGGAAATTATTTAATTAATTATAACAATTGTTCATTAAAAATAAAACAAACTAAATTTTGTAATAAAGTAACTATTATACCAGATAAATATTTTTATCCATCAAATAAAAATAATGAAATGTTCATAAAACCAATAGATTTTAATAAAATAATAATGCAAAACGTTAAAAATTTAGAAGAAATAAAAGAACTACACTATCATAAGAAAATAATGTATAGATCAAATATAAGTCTAGCTTTAGTATTAATATTAAGTATAACTGGTTTTGTTACTTTTTTTAATATTGAAATCAAAAAATAAGACAATTGTAAATAATATGAATCCGGAGACTTCAGATTTAAAGCAGGGAGGAGTAACGTATGTTGACCCTATCAAGAAAAGTGATGAGTCTACTAATAAAGACAATATAATCAGATTCAATCCACTTTCATGGTAAGGTAAATATACACCTTATATCCGTTGCTTAGTTAATAAATAAAACCATTACTAGGCATTAATAAATTAATAAGCCATAAAGGCATAATTCTGTAAATAATTTTTAATAAAGAGTTGAGTTGAGTTTGACACTCGAAAGAAGACGGTTGTTTTTGATTTTTTAATCTGACTACTTAATATAATTCGTGCGTCATTCTTTCCGGAACTGGAACTATATTGGAATGTCGGAATCGGAACGAGTAGAAATAGTTCCGAGAGAGGACATAGTTCCTAGAACTAAACATGTCCGGAACTACACAACTCCATTCTCCCGCGACTTCGTCCACCTCAATTTATTATTATACATAGCAATTTGAATTAAGTATTTACAAACAAAATATTTTAAAGAACTTCTGCGTAAAGGATATTTAAGTTTTATTTTCTTTTGGCAGAAGAACATACGGATTTTCTCCGCAACCCGATCTTGACAATGGGACGGAAGCTTAAGAAAAAACCACCACTTAATGACGCAAGGAAGAACCAACGCTTGTGTTCCGCGAAAGATCACATGAGCTGGGATGTGCAAAATGGAATGACCTCTTTCTCTGCTATGGTGACGGTTTAAAACCGGCTCCTCTTTCCTCAGGTCTTGGAGATCACCTGGCCCATCTAGGTTTAATTTGTTTTGTTCAGAAAAAATAACCTTCCGCCAATCATTTTGGTCATTCCATTTTGCACATCCCAGCTCATGTGATCTTTCGCGAAACACAAGGGTTGGTTCTTCCTTGCGTCATTAAGTGGTGGTTTTTTCTTAAGCTTCAGGCGCTTTAAGTATTTAGCAAGGCGAATCATGCGTTTAACAATGGATAAGCTGGCTGAATTTGACGCTATTCTAAGGATACTTCGCGTTTCGCGAAGTGTTAAGGCAGAGAAAAGGTTTCCTTTATAATTTTTCGAGTAAGACGATGGATTTTTTAAATAATTGCTGACACAATGATCACTTCGATTTATTTTTCTGGCCATAGCACGGCATGAAAGACCTTCAGAGCAATAAACATCTATTCTTGTCCTTTCCTCCACTGTCAAACATTTTTTCTTGTCCTTTTTATTAACACTCAATCAGGAACAGTTAATTTATAAAATGTACAGTTAAAACCGAAAAAAAAATGCATTCACTTCTCAAAACAACGTTGATTTGTTCATTGCTTCTAATCTAATGACCCGATTTATTTTCGCATATTCTTGACTCAATTTACAATTTGTTATAAAAGTTTCGTTAGCAAAATCTGTCCTATACCCAAATTTTATATTGTGTTGCTAACAAAATAGTCTCTCATTTACCATAGTTGTTTTTTTTAAATCCATCATGTAACGGGAGAAATGTCGATTTTACTTTTCAAAAATGCCTGCTTCTAACCTTATGACCGGGAGTGTATATGTATTAAAATAAAATAAAATAAAATAAAATATAAATGAATGTTCACGGGAGAATAACGACAGGCTATGCCATCTTTGAGTGTAAAATACCAATATTAGGTTCAGAGAAGTATCAAGTATTCAGGTTAATAACCATTCCAACACAATTTCAAGACCAATTTACTTTCATTGCACCATCATCAAAATATATATTAACTAACCTACGAGGGGTGTTCAATATATTCTCGGTATCGGAGTGAAGCTGTGGTTATATATATAAATTGACTTATTTATCAAGTAATACTATTATTTTAGTGCATTCATGTAAAATTTCATATAAATGTGATTATTAATTCGCGTTTTATCTCTAGTTAAACAGAATCATAATGGCAACTGAGACGATGATGGTGAAAATTGAGCATCGCGCTGTAATTAAATTTCTCACTAAGCAAGTAAAAAAACTATTTATGAAGAGATGGTGGCTGTTTACCAGGATTCCGCACCTTCATTATCAACTGTGCAAAGTGGTCAAGTGACTTCGAGAGAGGCAGAGAGAGCATTGAAGACGATCCCCGCTCCGGCGCCAGCGTCCCGGCTACTGCTTGTACGGGAGAAAGCATTAAAGAAGTCGAAAAACTTGATCTTGAGGATTCCCGAATAAAGGTGAAAATGATGGCAGAGATCACCACGCTTTCAACTGGTACCATTCATCATGACCATCTTAACCTTTCAAAGGCCAGTGCAAGATGGGTGCCACTTATGCTCACGGCGCACAGTGTGAGAATTCGCAAATCTAGCGGAATTTAATTAAAAAGAAGAATTTAGAAAGAACTGTTATGAAGGAGTGATGTAGATCAGAGATAATTGATGTCAAAGTTGGAATTAGTAATTTTTTCGGTGGCAATTGGCGAGTGAAGGTGTTTTAGCTATTTATTTTTTTGTGAGTGCGTGGTTCAATTTTTATTGAAAGTTTTGCTCTTATTTCATTAACAGGATATCAGAGAATTGAAAACTAAAGAAAATTTTAATTTATATGGTGTTTAAATATATTTTTTGGTGGATGGGGTACAAAAAAAAGCGTAATTTTATTCAATTTGTACATTCAATAGAGAAAAAATCAAATTATTCCGTGTTATTCGGATGTGAGACTATATGCATTTTAAAGCCTGATATGTCTGCTATAATTAAACGCTTTAAGTTGCTGCGCATATTTGCGACGCCCATACATTTTTTTAAATTTTTGAACTGGCCTTCAGCAAAAAATAAATGTCAAAATAATAGTACTTATATTACCATGAAGTGCTACATTGACAAGATTTTTTTTTGCGTATGTATAGGGGAGTTCAGTGTGAATATAATTTTCGATTTTTGGAACTGAACCCACCACCCCAACCCCCTCTCATTGAGGAGCCATCTTCTATAAAGGGGTGTTAAGAGTCTTACGTGATATTTTGAAAACAGTTATTTTTTCGCAAAAAATACTAACATCATCTTGTAGATCATTAAATTCTCTACAATTTATGTTAAAATACTTTTTTATGTAGAACTAAAAATAAAAAAGTTATAATTCAATAAAAAAAACAATTTTCAAAATAAATATTATTTTAAAGGTTTTCTATCATTTTTCTCGATTTTGGACTTTTAAAGACATTTTTATTGAAAATCTGTTTTTAACTATAACTTTCATGAATAAATATACGTAAAAATGAACAAAAATTTTATTTTCAGCTTAATTAAATTATTCCTGATGAGCTTACCTAAGTGCATAAAACACTTAGTTTCAGAACTCCGTTCATTAAAAACTTAGCCAATTATTTACAAAATTCTATTTTAATTTCATATTGGTATATATTAGTTATAAATATAACCCAAAAAAATCAAGAATAAGCTTTTTTTCTGAGTGAAATTCATTTTTTAAAAAGGGTCTACCAAACTGCAAAAAACGAGTACTTTCAAAGCTCTGTAAAAAAATAATTAAACAAAATATATTAATAATTGTTGTTAAATTTCATTATTCACATATTTACAATTAATCTTGCAAAAAAAGAATTATCAAAAAGTAAAACTTGTAACCGCTATTAATTTAATTCCGCTAGATGAGCGAAATCCCACACTGTGCGGCGCCTCAGAAAAAAGTGAGAAACACATGCTGTAGAGAGCTTTTGGAGATGTGTAGTGAGAACGCGGACGGTGTTATGGATGGAATTTTTACAGGGGACGAAAAATGGGTTCACCACTATGACCTGAAAGCAAACAAGAGTCCATGCAGTGGCATAAAAAAGGAGGAGACCCCCCGAAGAAGTTCAAAGTCACTCAGTTTTTTGGGACTCAAATGGAATATTGCTCATTGAGTTCAAAAAATGGTGAAACCATCAACGCCACATCCTACGCTTCCACTTTGAATAATTTACTGGAGGAAATTAAAAAGAAAAGTCGGGGTAAACTCGCAGCGGGTCTGTTGATTCTTCGAAGAAATCCAACACCCACCCTATAGTCCAGACCTTGCCCCTATACTCTGTCTCCTAAAAATTGTCAGTGCTCGCCCTATTTTATCATCTGAGTGTGGACTAAGTATAGTCTATAGCATTTCAACCCTCATGTTATATTTATGATATGCAGTGTTGCCTTACCAATGTAGGTAACTTGTATCGTCGTTCTTCCTATGGTTTCTGTTCACGAGCTTTTCTTTTTAGGGCTTTTAAAAAAGTTATTAAGCAGAAAGTGTTTACTTGGTGTTTGTTTGAACATTTTGCATTGCAATGTGCCGTTTAAATGCAGTTATAAAAGTATCAGCTCTTTTCTGCATAGAAAATGATTATTGTCGTAGATTCTCGTTCCGTCCGGTCGGTTTATTGATACTTCGTGTATTTTTGTGATATTGTTTTATGTTATGATTGTTAATTTAGTTTTTTGTTATATTAAAATGTAAGAATACATGTTTATTTTCCACTTGTTATTTATTCAAAAGGGATTAGGCCTACTGGGGATACCCTTCAAAAACGCGCCTTTTATCTTACCTCTTAGTGGTGTGGAAAAAGATAAATATTATTTCATTTTTATAAATAAAAAATGAATTTCAATATTGAACGAAGGTAACCCTGAACATATTTTCTTTAAATGTTTGCCATTTCATTGTTAGAAGTAGTCAACTCTGAAAGAGCTTCAAAGAGCTTTCAAATGAGAAAGACTTATTGAAAAAGAAAATAGTGCGAATGAAAGGCAAACATCCTATCTTCCCTGTACTGACAATTTTTAGTAGACAGAGTATAGTGATTATTTCCTGTTTCCGGATTTGAAAAAATGTCTTCGTGGAAAAAGATTTTCGGATGATGAAGAACTCAAGTCGGCAATAAATGGGTATTTTGCAGAGAAAGAGGAAATTTATTTTTTTGAGGGTTTAAAGCTTATCTCAAGATGTAACAAATAATGCATTGATGTTAGGGGAGATTATATTGAAAAATAAAAACAATTTTAATTGAATTCGCATTTTCCTTCATATCGATACCGAGAATAGCAAGAGAAAAATATTCAGCCTTATTGTGAGTTTCGCCCGAATGTCATTCCACGTGAAATAAATCCCCTTTTTATTTTACCTTATTATGAGTTTCGGGCGAACAAAATTTCATGTTCGAAAATTCCCCTTATTGACAGTATTGAATGCGGGTGGAATGTAACAGGATCAGCAGCTAAAAAACTCACTTGTTTTTGGAAGCGAACAGGAGCAGAACAAAATAGCAATGTAAATTTATTTGTTTATTTTGGTACTGACAAAAAAAATAAATTATACCGTTTTTGTTCTTAGGAGCAAATCAATAAATTTTAAGTAAAGTGATATGCTTCTTAGCAAAATGCAGGAACAGCATGAAATCGCCAGAGGTTTCGTCAAAGAAAGCATAGAAAAAGTATGTGCTTTTTGGAAACAGATAACCCTAGAGTTAAACAGCGCAGGGCCTCCAATCAAAAGTAAGTTTGAGTGGAAGAAGGTAAGAATTCAATTATAATCACAGCGTGTGCTAAAGAAGTAAACATATTTTTCAGTACTTGGACAGACCAAAAACGCTACGTGCGAAAAAAAGCCGTTCAAAACAAGATTCATGTAAGAGGAACCGGCGGCGGTGGGCCAAATAAAACTATAAAATTTCTCCTTCTGAAAAGGCTATTTTCCAACTCGTTGAAATGAACGAAGCTGTTGTGGGTGTCTCTACGTCGCATTCCTTCTGATTCGTATTTTTTTTCTTCTTTTTTGTTTAATAATTTTAACATAACTGTAAAACCAAAGAGCTTTATGCTATATTAACTTTATCTTGTCAAACTGGCAGACGCCATTGCCATGCTAATTTTGATTTTGTAATTTATAAATATGTTAAGAAATAATAAAAATAAAATCTAAATCTAATCTAATCCTTCGGATTACACCCACCTCAAAAGAGAAATAGGGAGGATGTTGAAGACGTAATCGAGTAGCAACAATTCTTGGACGAAATGGAATGCAACGAAAATCAAAACCAATACAATAATGTTGCGACGTTTCCACCTCCTGTTCCTCCTCAAATCGAAGGCGCATCTGACAACAGCAGCAACCAACCAACCACTTCCACTTTTAACAATCAACATCCGAGAAAGTCAGATAACTGTGGTTTCCATACCTTCATTTTCAATTATTCGTTTCAGATAATCCAATTAAGAATTGGGAGCCACAATAAGTGGCATTATTAGCGTAGCCACAATTTTATTTCTATTGCAAGTAATTTCAAACTGTCCCAGTAAATTAAATTAGGTATTTCAACTTTTTTTATGAAAAATATTTTTGATAGATAAAATAATTTTGAGAACTTTATTAGAAATTCAAAGTAGGTATTTGCTTTTAAAGACGTAGTACATTAAATATCAAGTTTAAGTGAAATTTGTAGAGCATTTGAATGTTATTTATTGAAGCTTTAGTGTTATAATAAATATTTGTCAATCAAACAAGATTTATTAGATTTTCATTTCTAATGTTTAAACAAAATTCAATTCAAATTTAAATGTTTAAACAATTCTTGGAAACAAAAAGGTTATTTTACATGAAAATAGGTACTAAAACTATTGCAATTCACATACATAAACGTCAAAATGCAATTAAAAAAACACACAGTTTTTAATGTTTTTTATGTCAATATCGGAATTTTATTTCATTACACGTGAAAACAATGTGAACTTTTTTTTAATTGACTTGAACCATACAACTTTACTTGTACTTCAAAATTATAATTTCGGTTGTGATTCTGCTATCTTTTCATTAAATTAAGCTAAAACCTACCTATCAAGATTTTTGCTTACACAAAATATAATATAAATTAATATTCCTTTGATGACATCAACATGAATATGGAAACAATACACCAAACTCCCATACAATTGACACCATGTACATTGATACTCACGGGCGACAACTCCAAAGCGCTATTTCATCAAAATAGTATGTCATTATTGTATGTCGTAATAACATTATTATAGGTCAATAATATTATTATTAACAAATTATTGTTTATGTCGTTATAACATTAATATAGGTCAGTAATACTATGATGTATTATTGTATTTATGTAGTGTTGAGTAATATTAATTTATTGTAAGAGTAAGCAATAAATTACTATAAATATTGTAACTAATTGAAAGAATAAATTTTCTTTTTTTAAACTGTGTGTTCGGTTTGATTTTACTATTGATAACAACTCTTTTTCTCGAAAAAAAACTAACAATTCGATATATGTATGTCAAAATTTTACCATTAGCTAACAATCGTATTTTGTAAACAAAAATATTTTTGAAGTCAATACATTTCCCATTGTCAGAATATTCCAGGGAAAAACAATTTTTGAGAACTTTTTAGTAGAATTTTTCGTGTAATTTTTAATTTTTGTAAGAAAAACTATGAAGCAAATTTTTTGAAAATTTTACGAGTTGTTCCAACAAAGAGCAAAATACTATTTAAATTTTTTATTTGAAAAAGATTTTTTTAATTTTTATGCTCGACATATTTCGAAAAATTAAAATTAAGTGTTACTTACCGGCTAAACACAGCGAAAAAACTTAAAAATATTAATTTTTGGTATAACATTTTAGGCCAATTTATTGAACAATGGAACTACTTAATTTGAAATGATTTTATTTTGTCGTATTCAATATTCATGCTATTTATAATTGATGATTTAATATTGAAAAGGAATAGAAAATGTTACATTTTGTTTTCATGTTTTCTAACCTCGCCGTGGAATTACCCAAGAACATAAATAGATAATGTGATTACAAACTGTAACAATATTGTAGAACCAAGAGTCAACAAAAAAATAAAAATTAAGTGACCATGAATCAATTGATTTATACATTAATAACCAACATAAGGGAAACGACAAAAAGAAAATTAAGTACAAGATATACGATACAAATGTCTGATATTCCTTTATTTATTAACTTTGATAGTGATCAAACCATTCGTGTGGAACCTGAACAAAGTTTGCGTTAAATGAGTGGATAAAAGAATTAGACAATACAAAAATTGTAATTGTAATGGTCTTCTAAATGTTGCTGTAAAAAACCTAACAAAGTGCTTAGAATTTCTAAATCAAGATCAATAGAGAATAAATACATGGATACAAATTAACACACTGGTCCTTAATGTAACTAAAACAAGTGTATGTATGTTTTCTTGTAAGTTTGTCTACCTATAACAATGTTTCTATTAATGTTTATATAAATAATGACCAAACTGAACAAGTTAAAGAAATGAAATATCTTGGAATTATTCTTGACGAATTTTAACAAACATATAGTGACCAAATAAGTATAAGGACAGCGATGCTTTAACTGTTCAAATTGACGCAAGAGCTAGGTTCCAAAAGTTACGCAATGTTAATTGATATATTAATATAAATAAACATATTCTCTCTTAAATACAATAACAAATACCGTTATAATTAGAACTCTTGAAAAATAATGTGATTAGCTTTTATTACAACAAAAATAGTGTACTAATTGCGAAACAAGTATACAAATTTTTTTCCGCAATTTTTTCTGAACTAAAATTTTTTTCAAGTTATTGCAGAGGTAAATATCACTATTTGGTTTAAAAATTGTTATTAAAGAATTTATTATTTAGCAATGCCTCGAGGAACTCATTTGACGGCGGAAGAAAGGGCAATTTGCAACACACAAGGAATATGGCTTATCTAATAGATCGATTGCCACAAAAATTGGACGATCTGTTTCCGTTGTGTGTATTTTCCTTAATCTATTCAAGCTATTGAGAATCAAGGTTATATAAAGTACTAACTTTCAAAAATAGTAGATAAATTAGTTGTTAAAAAGAATAAACTCTTGATAGATATTGACTGTCTCAATACTAATTTTGATTTTTTCGCTCCTTTTCCTGTATTTATTAACAAATCAACCTTTCTATCAACAGAAATTTGACATAACGGTATCATTTTTTTGTATTTAAGATAAAATTTTTTAACAAGAGTTTAGTGAATATAAACATTGAAAAACTGTTGGTACTTAACTATGCATTACGCATTACATTATTACATTTTGAGAATGACTGCCTTAATACTTATTTCGGGCATTTCCCTATGACTTCAAATACAACAAAATCTAATAATGAGAATAATTTTAGAACGTAAGACTGTAGTTATATCTACCTGTAATGCAAGAAGTGGAGTCACAATTTCTAATATAATTTGAAAAGCAACTTCCAATGGTAGGAAACAAACCCTAAAAATAATGAATATTAAAACCATATTTTAACCTCTCTATAGGCAATACTCGTTGAATACGATACATAATATGTCTCCCAACCTGTATCTTCTTATTTTGTTTAAAGCATTCATTTACTTGTCACTTTGATAAAGCATGGTGGCAATACGACCTTAGGACAATAGGGTTCTAACTGCACTCAAGTCACTTTTGAGAAAACAGAGATTGAATTTTTGAATACCTATAACTTTTACAATTTTACTTGGATCCTTACGATTTCTTGAAAGCAAGTATTTAATACTAAATTATGTTGATCTAAATTTAAAAATATATAACATAAGCATTAATTTTACAGTAATAAATGTTTAAAAAAATGGATAGAACCTTTTTACTCAACGTCAAGGCATTTGAGCATGGAACAATAAGGTTCTAACTACATAGTGTCATTTTAAGAAAATTTTGTTCAGATAGAACTTTGTTAGATTAAAGAAATACTGTTTATTTTTTAGTAGAAGAAAGACGTGTTAGTTACACTTTTAATAGCTTAAGACCGCCTAAACGGATTTGGGTTAAATTTGGCACAGAGATAGATTAAAGTATGGAATAGCACATAGGATACTTTTTAAATTTAATGCTTAAATAGTTAAAACAATGAGAAACGTTTAAATATTTTGAAGCAACAAAGTTTTATCTACATCCTGTAGGGTAACAAAGTTCTATGCGCATTTTTTTTCTAATTTCTCTAAGTTCACTAGGTTCTATTTACCACATAGAACTTTGCAAACTTAGTTTCTTAAAAAATTGATGTACATAGAACTTTGTTTACTAAATTTTAATAGACTATAAAGGAAACTAAAAGAGCAAGAAGAATATGGATGAAACCAATCGAAAGAGCATACTCGATTTACTACGACCAAATGTGTAACTCAGTTTGTCAGTTAGAACCCTGTTGTCCTAAGGTCGCGATATACAGCGGTAAATGGTATTTAAAAGCACAAATTTACAAATTATGACAATTAACATTTACAAATTATGACTGACATTTATGTAAATGTATATTCCAAAATTAAGCTAAAACTATTGTAATAGCATATATTATAAATATAAATATAATGCAGTGGATGATATGTATGTATATTCCAAAATTAAGCTAAAACTATTGTAATAGCATATATTATAAATATAATGAAGTGGATGTTAAACTAGAGGCTATCAGCCTTATTTATTAACTCGTATTATCGGTGGAGTAAAGTTACTCCGACTTTACAACGCCTTTAATACTGAAAAGCTTATTTATAAAAAAAGTAAACCAGTATTAGAGGCGGAGTAAGCTAAAACTGGTTCATAGCAGTTTTAAAGCCGTAGTAAGTCCGTTTTAGTATCTAAGTCATTTGACATTTCAAAAACGAGTGTAAGAGAATTGTTTTTACAATTTTGATAAATGGAGAAGTTTTTGATTTTGTGAATGATATAAATATAGGAGTAGCCATAAGCAATATAAAACTCGGTTTAATTCCATAACAATGAGAGATGGACATTTCTGTTCTTTTATTTTCAACTATCGAAAATTTCTCTCTAATGAACTGCCTGAGAAGTATTTATTATAAAAATATAATTATTTTTAGGTGCTGTAATCTGTAAATTATATGAATATATTAACTTACCTTCTGTGTGATCTTTGCCTTTTATTTTATTTATTTATATTAAATCAATTAAAATGAATAGTTGTGCAAATCAGCTGGGGTTTGTTTACTTTTATAATAACCTGAGTTTTAGATACAAGATTTGACATAAGCAAGGAGTAACTAAATCGGGTAGGAAAATATTTTATAAATAAGGATTTGTTTGACCTATCGTAAAGACGGTTTAAATGACTGAACTAGTTTTAAATACTGCGAGGTTGAAACGAGTATTAGTGAAATCTAATAAATAAGACTGTATGAGTTCAAGCCTAGCTCTAGGCAATATCTTTTTTCTATTTCCTACGGTTTCTACTGGACGCCATCCCCTAAAATATAATAAATGGCCACTGGACTGAAATATTCTATCCTATCCTTCTTCATTTAAAGTGTATTCATAACTCCTTGAGTAGCAGTAAATTATTTAAAAAAAAAAATGATTAATTATAAATATGTAGTTTATCGCTATTTTTTTTAATATGCTTAAAATAATAAAATAAATGAGTTCAAACCTGAAAAATTCTATTTGTCGCAAGAAGAATGCCACAATCATCACTGCAATACTTCGATTGTGGCCGTGCATTTTTCTTACAACCTGGCCCATAACAGTGCCTCAATCCTTCCAATTCGGGATTAATATACATTTCTGGGCTCAATGAACGTTTCCTTTTCTTCGAACGTTCTTTTACTTGTTTGGATTTTATTTTTTTTTGTTGCTGTTGAATGCATTGTCTTCTTTCACATCGTGGTTTATGGCCAACCCTTACTAAGCAATATTCACAAGTTCCACAGTTTGATGCTTTACACCCTTCACAAGTTCCGCATCGTAAAGTTTTAGAATTCTGAGTTACTTTTTCTTTTATTTTTTTCTTTAACGATGGAATTACTATTGCCCCGACTGGAACCAGAGTTTTCTCAACTGGAACAACGCGAAATACGGTCTGCAAACTGGGATCTTCTTCTTTGCACTTACGACAATAATAATGTCTAATATGCTTCGCTTCTTTTTCGGTAATGTTGATGCAGTCACCATGATACCATTCTTCACAACCATCGCAACCTCTGTTCACATATAATTATTGTAAAAACATGTATAGCGATTATTGTAAAATAAAAGAAAAGTTCATAATCACATCATAAATCTAGAGCAATCGGAAGACCGGCAGATACAATAAGCCTGGCCATCTTGTTTCATTATAGTGGCGATTTTGCTTTTACGCTCAGGTAAATCAAACTCGCGAGCTATCTCTTCTTTCTGTAATAGCAAATTTTATTAATTTTTACTTCATTTATTATAAAACTTACAGATTTTTTGGATTTCTTCTTTTCATTCATTTTATAATAGCACAATAAAATGTAATTTTTAATTGTAATTCTGTTCTGGTTAAACTTTCACACATACAATATTTAGCCGAATGTTGAAAACAGCCAATGGGCGCATTCACTAATAGTCCAGGGTTAAAACCTCCAATCGGAGTAAATCTACTCCAGTTTTGAGAAAAAAAATAAATCTACTCCACCACTCCGATTTTTTTAGATCTACTCCTTTTTTCACTATAATAATATGAGCAACATGGATCATCAAGATCTTGTTACCTCTTGATATTCACTAAAGACAAGAACTTTGGAAGAACTTTTGTTTGAAAATATGTCTGAATTTGAATACATGTTAATTCTAGCTGTATTACCCCAAAGCAGAGCGGCAGCTGAGAGAAAGTTTTCTGATATGAATTTATTAAGAAACAAATTCAGAAACGTTTAAATGTTAAGAATGTAAAAAATTTAATATTTTCAAGATCGCTTATAGAAAATAGTAAGGACGTTTTTGTAACTACAGCTTGAATTAAATAAATTTGTAAGATAATACAAATTTCTCCAAGGTAAATTCATTTTAAAATAGTATTAATAAATACAAGCATAGGTTTAAGTTTTTCAAGTCTGAAACGAATGCAATATAATATGTGATTTTATTTTGAAAACAAATATTTACTTTATTTAAAATAAATCTTTTGTTAAATACAGAAGTTATTGAAAACTTGAGTTTTTCTCTCGTTTTCAAATCTACTCCGGAAATTTTCGATTTACTCCAATTTTTTTTACAAATCTGCTCGAAATTTTACTACTGAGGTTCTAACCCTGGTCACTACGTACCTAGTCGAAATTCAACTATTCAACTGAATGCAAAATGCACTACAAATCTAATCAATAGTAAACTGTCATATTTATGACAGATGTGAGCATAAAATGAAAATCATTTGTGACTTTAAAATAAATCAAATTAAATATAAGATATAAAATGAGTGATTTGAAATAAGATGAATTCATATATATATATGCAAAATAATTAAATTTAGATCATATTATAGTGGTTTGGAAAATTAAAATTGTAACTATAGGCGCGTTTTGTTGTTCATTTTATCCTTAGGTTAGTAAAATTTTACATGGTAAACAACAACAAACGAAAACTGAGGAGAAACAAGTTAGTAATCGAGCCCAGTAATTTACTAAAGATAAAGTATCGGCTATTTGACACGAGCGTGAGCAAAAATATGTCTTTTTACATAACATTGGCAGATAGAAATGGGAACGTTTGTTTATAACCTTTGATTTTCATATCATTTCATGAACTGTAATAGAAAATCTGATATAATACAAGAAAATAAGAAATAAATATAAAAAACTTGCCTCATAACTTATTTTTATTTTGTTTATTTCTCTTATAGGTTTTGACGTTTGATTTGATTTGTTTTTCTTTTTTTAACTGAAAAGTTTTGACGTTTGACTCCGGTTCTTGTTTGATTTGTAATTTTTTCTATTTTTTCGTTTTTTTATTAACTTTTTTTTTTACATCTTAATCAAAGACAAATATTACCAGCTTCTACTTGTTCACTTTTTTCACTTCTTTTCATCTTTTCTCCAAATTTCTTGAAAAAATATTTATTAGCATTTCGATACCACTTTTTGCTTCCTCAACTCACCTCACTATATTTCTAGGATTAGAATTGAGCAAATGGGTGTCCAATTGTTGGATGATTCAGAGTACTACTGAGGAAGGAGAGACGGTGTCATTAGTTCCTGATTCCGAATGAAAGAAGGTGCTTGGAATAGTGTCGAATCCTTATCAGGGCATTTTTTCGTTCAAAATAGTTTTTGAAGAATAGTCAAAACCTACAAAAATAAATTTGTTGTCTGAGGTTTCAATGGTGTTTGATCCCATTTGATTCTTTTCAAAATCTTGTTCCAAGAACTTTGGTTGGATAAGAATAAGATAGGGTGGGATGATTGATTACCATCGCCGAAAAATGGATTTCATACCGCAATAACTTGAAATATTTTGACAAGCTTAGTATTTCTTGGAAATATACCCCGAGTTCTACCAAATTTGACTTAGTAGAATTCTCTGATGCTTCTGAAAAGGCCTATTCAGCGGTGGTATGTGCATGCAGTATTTCCGAAAGTGGTACCGCTGAAGTTCATCTTGTAGCTGCAAAAACTCGTGTCGCACCTGTTAAACAGGTTTCGATTTATCGCCTTGAGCGTGCTCTTCTTTTTAGTCGTATTATCAAACTTATTTGTTCTTCGTTGGATACAATAGTTGAACAAATCTATAATTTTACTGATTCTACAATCGTTTTGGCTTTCTTCTTTCCCCCGCAGATGGAACAACTTCGTAGCTAATCGTACGGCAGAAATTTTGAAAAACTTACATCGATCTGTCTGGAATCACGTGCGTTCTGAGGAAAATCCAGCGGATAGCGTTTCCGAGGGGTGTAGCCGAGCAAGCTGTTGAATTTGGGATTGTGGTAGCCCAGCTTGGATTTGGATATGTTATGCATTGAATCAAATCTCTTATTGAATACGATAAGAAATTACCTCAATAACTTGTATGCTTACGTTTAAAAAAAGGATCAAGCAGTCTCATATTTCGTTTAAATTACTTCTATGTATCCACTTGATGTGTTCCTTGTGTTGATGAAACCAAACACTTTTTAAGTTGTTTATGCTTTATTTATCTGAGATCGAGACCCAAATGATCTCTATTTCATCTTAAGTGTGATAATATACGAATTGTTTCGTTTATGCATAACATTCAAGATAAGCTGGTACCCGTTTGATTTCATATCTTCATGAGGCTACCATATAATTAAGAATTTTACCTTATGTTAGTCTTAAGTAAACTCGCAAAGAATAAAGAACAACCTATTCAAAATAAAAATTGTTTTAAAATATATTCCCCTTCATAACAAAATTTGGTGGCAGCGGTAAAGATATATACTACCATTACTACCAAGAATAAAATATTTCGAGACACAACTCTAAATCCTCTGAGTACCTACGTCGATTAAATTCGAAATTTATATTCAAAAAAAAAGAAAACATTTAAATAAAAGTTACTTCGAGATAAAATCCAAATATCTTTGGATTTATCGAAAATTAGAAACTACATTTGTATTTATACATATGTATGTAAATTGTTTGTGAGGTTATAAAAAACAATAGACCCTTCGAGAATGTAAATTGTACCATATATATATGTGAAAAAAAAATAACAAGTGAACACAAAAAAAAAGCTAGAGAAAACATTAAGACTCTGAACAAATCTATAACGAACGTATTTACAACAGAAATTAACAAAGGAGGACAGCAACGAAAGAAGAAACATAAGAAATTAAAGAAGGAAGAACTCGAACAAAGGGAACAATTTAATAAGGCAACGTAAGAAAGATAGAAGCAGACATGGACATTTTTATGTTAGTTTTTATAAATTATGCAGAAAAAATAGACATTACTAGAAAAAACAATAAATAATAAAAAAGGTTAAATTATATATAGTATTTGGATTCTTCTCCTTTTGCTGTTTTTTATTTGTATATTGTTAAAATGCCTTTCTCAGATTCAACATCCGAATTTAACTTTTGTGAAGAATTATTGAATTCTGAATTTTCATGCATAGGAGCTCGTACTGGCAGTATATGCAGTCTTTATGTTTATGAAATTGTGGAAAACAAGCAAATTTCCGACAGCATTATAGAAAGTGAGGACTACTTGGTGTTAATATATGTGGCGGAGTGTTCTCGCAACCCTTCCAGCAGTGTTAGAGGCCACCATAAGTCGGCCAATCAGGGAGCACCACGACAACAGGCGCGAGATGCTGCCTGTAGCGAGCTACACGACGATGACCATTCATTTGTCATTGAGGATATCGAGTTTGTGAGAAGTACATCGCGCTTTAAATACCTACTTCCTAAATAAAGATAAAATAGAATTAAACGTTTCTTTTATTTCCTTTCTGGACTTTTAGGTTTCCTGCGACTAAAGTGGTGACCCCGACGTGATGGCTGAAGAAAACGATGTACCTCCAGTACCTCCAGCTATTGTTCAACCGGTCGATGTAGCCGCAAACTACTATGCTCGCCTCCAGATTCCACCTTTCGTTGAGTCAGACGTCGACAACTGGTTCTTTTTGCTAAATTTTTATTTTCGGGCATCAGAAGTAGCACACGATGGCCGAAAATTCGACACCGTTTGTGCACAACTGCCGCTCTCTCGAATTACTGAGCCCCGACCGATAATTGATGCAGCCCCAGAACACGAGAAGTACGGATATATTCACTCTGAACTCATCAACTATTTTGCTGACAGCCAACAAAAAAAACTCCATCGAGTGCTTCACGATATGCCGCTTGGCGACAAAAAACCGAGTCAGCTCTATTATGAGATGGTCCAAGCGTCTAAAGGCTCTCTGAGTGAACCTGTGTTGCTCTATTTATGGGCAGCACGTCTTCCGCAATCTGTCCATGCAGTGACTGTCATGGTTAAAGCATCCGCCGCGGAAAAAACACAAATTGCCGACACGGTAATGGAAAATGTTGAACTACGCCAGCTAAATGCCGTCGCATCCAGTGCCAATGGGCCAGGTTTAGCATTAGTACCCAATGAGCGTCAAGCCTTAATCGACAGCGCCCCATCCTCGTCCGAAATCGCTCATCTGACACAGAAAGTTTCGAAATTAGTAACCCAGCAGCGCCAACAGCGACCGTCACGGCAACAAAATCGCACGCCTTCGCGATCAGGCCAGCCCCAAATTTGTAGCCAGCGCAGACGCGAGCAATCGATTGAGCAGTTCGATGACTGTTGGTTCCATCGCAATTTTGGGCAAAAGGCAACCAATTGCCGTCCGCCACTTACATCATCTTCTCAAAATCAATTATGACTTCGATCGAAAACCTCGGATAACATAGCAGAACCCAAACGTACCTCATTCTCTATCAATAGACTCTGCTTGCGTGAACATAATACCAACCTCTCTTTTCTCATTGATACAGGTGCTGAAGTTTCCTGCATTCCACCATCTTCATCAAAGAAAAAACCTCGACCGACCACCATGCAGCTGTTTGCTGTAAACAGCTCGACGATAAAAGCTTACGGTGAAGTCACTCATGAGCTCAACCTTGGGCTCCACCGTCCATTCTTTTGGACTTTCATCGTCGCCGACGCACAGTGGGGCAGAACCACGAAAAGTTGGCAATAAATCAACCAACAGGGCTAGGAAGCTGAAATTTGGCACAAATTCTACTTATGCCAATGTTAATGCATAGTCAAGATTTCTAATGGCCAAGCCCATTTTTAGGGTTACCACCCATACAAAAAAGTTTTCAGATTTCGAAATTTACATAAACGGCTTCAAAATGTTAATAAGACTTATTGTATTATAAGTAATTATTATTCTAGGTGTTTTCGAATTAATTGTAATGCAATTTCTTCTATAAAAATTAAAAAAAAGGTTGCCACTTTTGAAATTTTTTTATTTTTGGTTGGTATAATTACAAATATACAATTATTAGATTGAACTTAGATTTCTTCATCACTTTCCAACATTTCATCTTCATCTGGTAAGGGAGATATTAATAATTCAACGGCTTCCTGAGGCAGATGTTGTAGTTTTTTTTTAGGGAGCTTTTGCATACTTGTCAAAACTGGATCTGATGATAGTAAAAAAAAATTAAATATGTCTGCATTAGTGTTTTCTCTGCTATTTTTCCTTGAATGATGCTCCCTATATTTTTTAAAATCTTTATTCCGGGCTTCTTGCGCTTCTTCACTGAGTTGCCCAATAGGTAATGAAGCATATGAAATTATCTCGTTCCCATGAATTAAATATTTATGGACGGTAGGCGGCATACAGTACCAGGGATATTTTGAAACAAAATATTTTGCTGTTTCATGGGAAAAATTTCTAAATTTTAAAGAATTAACTTCATGGTTTCGCAACTCCCGACTGCCCAGATGCTCGCAAATTCATTTCGGTCGCAAATGTTAATTTAGAAAGAGACGTTGATTTTCTCAGCTCTTCAGTTTTTTGTCGTTTTGTTCTTTCTGATCCTTCTTCAAAAGACACAGACGGACGACCACGTTTATATTTTAAGGGACATTTATATGTGAAGAGAATGGCAGTGTTAAGCCAAATTCTATTGGTTTCTAAAAATCTTGGCTCTACTCGACTAGACTTTTCCCAACGCGTTTTAAATTGCCATTTGAATTTGTAAATTTTTATGTTAATATCATTTTCAAAGGTACCAGAGCATTGAGTCCGCCTAACAACTTCTTCCTTTAAAAACTTTATCTGGCTATCCAATCCTTGGCAACCTGACGTCCTCATTATATTGTAAAGTTCTTGCCTCGTTACCGATAATGTTTTGGATGTTGTTCGGCCTAAGAAGTTTCAAAAATATTAAAACTCTGGCCAAAAACATGTATTTTCAGAACATGACGTCACCAACAAAAACGAACGCTACACACAGGGGAGCAAAATGTAGCAAGAAAATTTAACATATTCTGAAATAAGACAAACCACAGAACAAAATGACGTATAGATCACATTGGGATTTCACGGGAAACACAACTTTTCGCATAACGATATAAAAAAAATGCAAAAAAAATACACATTTTTTCCTTTTTTTTTTTATTTTTAACTACAAATTAAAACAACAAGAACATATTTTTCTCAAAAAAATTAACATATAAAAACGCACCTGAGCTTACTGATTCCATTCCAATAAATTAAATTTAATTCACGTAATAAACAAACAAAAAAATACACAATTTACTAAAACAACACAAAGCGGTAAAAAGAGGTCTGCACTCAACGCAAAACGTGAACTTACTCTTCAATTGTGACGATCTCTACTAGATCACGTGATGCAAATAAACTTTTTATGTCTCATTTCTAATTCTCTGTTATATCTTGGAGAGAAATAGAACGGTTATTTAAAATAAAGCTCAACTTCATAATTTGATTAAATGCCAGCTTTTTTGGATTTTGCCCCATTGTGCGACGTCACATCGTCAATCATTGGAGCCGATTTTCTCCAGCATCACGACCTAATGGTTGACGTTAAGAGAGCTCGCCTAATTGACTCACGCTCCAACTCAGCTTCGAAATCGCTCTTCGCTATTACCAGCAACCAACAGTCCCCGCAGCTCATCGATCGAAATTCACCGTTTGCCGACATTATAACGACTTTCCCAAACATTACTTGCCTCGCACCGCCCGGTGTATCGACCAACTCCAAAGCAGTCCACTTCATCGAAACAAACGGCCCACCATGTTCAGCTGAAGCACGTCGACTGCCTCCGGATAAATTGAAGGCTGCAAGGAAGGAATTTGAATTGCTGATGCGTGCTGGTATTTGTCGACCCTCAAAATCCAATTGGTCGATCCCGCTTCACATGGTGCGTAAAGCAGACGGCTCATGGAGACCATGTGGTGACTACAGGAGTCTCACTCTCAACGCAACTACGTCACCAGATTGCTACCCGCTCCCGTACCTTCATGATTTTGCAAACATACTTCGAGGTAAGGGGCCAGTTATAGCTATCATTGGTTTTCATCATTGAAAATTTTATTTCGCTATTAAAAGCGATAGAGAAAGTCAAATTTGTCATTGGAGGTATCAAAGTGAAGCTAATGACTTGGAGAATTTTTTTAGTGAAAAAAAACATTTATTTTAACCCAGAACTTTTCTGTAAGTTAATTTTTAATTTTTCAATGATGAAATCGTTTTCAATGGACAGCTGAATAAATCTATCATTTACACGCTTGTTAGAATTTTAATTTGTTGTTTTTTCCAAACAGTAGAGGTGGTTTAAAAAACAGAGTTTTTTTTTATTTCAATGATAGATATTTTCAATGACATATTTTTCAATGATAGCTATAACCAACTTGTCAAAAAAATTTCAATGATTGGTTTCAATGATGAAAACCAATGATAGCTATAACTGGCCCCTAAGTCTGTTTTCTCAAAAATAGATTTACAAAAGGCTTTTCACCAGGTGCCAATCAACCCCGAAGACGTCCCTAAGACGGCCTGTACGAGTTCATCCAATGACATTCGGGTTACGTAACGCAGCCCAAACCCTCCAACGGCTAATTCATGAAGTGCTACTAGGAGTCGAATTTGCATTTTCATACATGGACGACATCTGCATCGCATCATCGAACATCGATAAGCATCGTCAACACCTATGTGAAGTGTTAGAGCGGCTTGCTAAACACAACTTAGCGATCAACGTAGCTAAGTGTGTCTTCGGGAAGTCGGAGCTGGAATTCCTTGGACATCTTATTACCAAGGATAGAATTTTCCCACTCTCATCACGAGTTGACGCGATTCAACGTTTCAAAAGGCCAGGGACGGTGAAACAACTGAAAGGATTTATCGCGACGATAAATTTTATCGCAAATTCATCCCCCACGCAGCCGAAGTTCAATTTGCCTTGTTAGCGATGACTGAAAAAACGACAAAACCCCATTGAGCTGGACCCAAGCTACGAATGAAGCGTTTGAAAGCTGCCGTCAACTTCTCTTCGCAAAACGTTCTTTGACGCCACACATAGTGTTAAAATCGTATTATTAACAAAATATTTTTAAGGCAATGAAAACACCATTCACTTTGAAGACTTGTACACAACTGATTTTTATTGAACAATAAACAAATGAAAGTATAATACAAAATTGCAACTATGAACTTCAAACTCCAAGCGTGAGAACAGGTGAATAGCAAAAGTGAAAAGTTAAACACGAGAAGCGTGAACTACAAAAATTTCAGTTGTTCACACACTGAAACGCGAGAAGCGTGAGCTACGAAAAATTCACCTGGTCACACACTTGAAATGAACAATAGAAATAAATTGAGCTTAAAACAACTTGTAATAGAATAGTTCAAATAAAATTTGAACATACTCCCCCCTTTTTAGGTTAACTCTCTAAATTTAAAAGTTCCTTGTATATGGATTTTTTTTTTTTAACATTTCAATTTTATCTCTTATATTTAAAAAACATATAGAAAATATAAAAATATATAAAAATATATACAAATTTTTGTTCTGTTATAGAATACAAACAAAAACAAAAAATTATTTTAAATGTTTACATTAAACCTGGAAACGCTGCATCTGGGTGCTGGTATTGGTCGTCTTCGTTGATAGCAATATGCAATGCCAATCCCAATCATGCCAGCCAGCAACAAGTATCCCAGTCCATAGTGGTGGTAGTCATGAGCATTGACCTTTGTTGGTAACTCTTCCGACTGCTTTATCACACTGTCGATTTGTTTTTTCAGCCTTACAAATTCAATTTTATCAATATCATTTACTTGTGGTGGACTACTCATGTCGTATTCTGTACTGTTTGTGATCTAAGCATTTAACCTTGTCCTTGGAATAAAGAAATTTTTTATTGCGATGGTATTTGCGTATTCAAGTTCTCCTTTAATGGCCAAAGTTGGCATTTTCAGCATGCATGTTTCCTTAAATTCGAGTAAACCATTTCCTACTACCGAAAGGCTCTCAGTGAAATCTTCGCATACTAGATGACCTGTTGTATTGGATACTGTAGAAAATATCCAAGTGTTTGAGTTTTTTAGCGGCTTCCAATAATCTGCGACAGGTATTTTCTTCAATTTGCATTCATGCAAAGCATTGCTTTTATGGTTAAGCAAGGCTATTTCACATCTACTCGTAATAGCTTGCCTTGTATATATAGGATGTTGTTTTTTGCCAAGGAAATCATGAAGTTATAAAATTCTGCATAGACTTAGTTCTAATTCGGAAAGTGGAAAAAATGCATCTCTTGTTAGTGATATTGCCAAAAACTGAGATGAAGTTTCAACTAAATAACTTGATGAATCCTTCAAAATTGGAATTGGAAGGACATTGAACAGTTGGAACTCCGCGGTATCAGCTAATGGGAGTAGGATTTCAAAAACCACTACTTGTTCTAGTATTCTCCCTTTTACATACATCATCTTATTAAGATCCATTGTTGATCCCTTTGTCAGTGTCAATGTTGACGGAAGGTGTGAATTGATCAACATAATTTGTTTGGAGAGTTGATTTGGAGTTATTATCTGGGGATTTATCCTCGCATGGTTAAGATCTAGGAGAACATTTAATAGGATATTTTGAACCTTTTCAAAGTTAGAAATTATTAAAATCAAGTAAGAAGTCAACGAAGCAATATTTTGTTTAACTTCATCGAGGTCTAGCCTTTGCCTAATTGCATTTGTGATTTTTTCTAAATAATCATTTAAAGTTTGAAACTGTTGATTAACTTGAAGTGTATTACGCTTGAGAAGATTTGCTGTAGAATCGGCAATGGAAGTTTGCTTTTGAATTAAATTTTTCAGATGCTCTTCGTTTTGGTTAACACTATTAATTTGATTCTGAATATATTTGGCGTCATCAAGAACACCAAATAAGCTACTTGCTAGTTTTCCCACAATATCCATCGGCGATCTACGAGATCTGATTTTAACATTTTTTCTCATGTTGTAATTGTTGAGGAGTTCGTTATTGTGCTCTATTATTGTGAGTCTATGATGAACTAAATCAATAATTGGTTGGCAGTATACCTGTTGACTTATTTCTTGAGTACAAAGTTCTTCCATTCGCTGGAGACAGGATTTAATTTGATTCAACTCCAGAACATAAGTCGTAATATTGTAGTAAACATAAATATTCCAATTGCTGTTGGCAGTTTGCATTCTTCCAATGTCCTCAAAATATATACCGGTTGCATTATCCAATTGAGTTATGTTAACACGTCCAACTCTCTGAGCCAGTATTGAAGGAAAAATTAGTAAAAGCACAAGGAATACAGATAGAAGTGATTTGGGAATTTGTCTGCCCTTGGTTTTACTACAGTGATTTGTTTCTAGTTTCTCTTGAGTTTCATCTCCTGGAGTTTCATCTTCCATGGGTAGTGGGCATAAATTATGAATTGCGCGTTTGAATATCCCATTTTGGGTCTTAACAGTTGCAACGCGTACGAAGTCATCATTACCCTTTATTACTTCTTCTACACGACCTAGTTTCCATTTCAATGGCGGAACATTTGATTCTTTTATTATCACCATCGTACCAGGAAGCAAGTTGGGTGATTCATGGATCCATTTCGACCTTTGTTGTAGAAGATGAAGATATTCAGTCGACCATCTCTTCCAAAAATGCTGTTGAATATATTGTACTTGATGGAATTTTTTTAGGCTGCTAAAATTACAATCACCAACATCTGGTTCAGGCAAAGTAGTCATTGGGGCTCCAATTAAAAAATGCCCTGGCTTCTAAGTCATTTGCATTTGATGACATAGGAGTGATAGGCCTTGAGTTTAAAATCGCTTCTATTTGTATCACCACTGTCTGCAACTCTTCGAAAGTAAGTGATGCTTCACGAAGGTAACGAACTAAAAGAACCTTTGCAGACTTAACAGCAGCTTCCCAAAGTCCTCCAAAATGTGGTGACCGAGGTGGGATGTATTTCCAGTTGATTCCATTTTCCAAGCACATTGAGTTAATGGCTGTCTGATTATTTTGAGCTTCGAATGCCCTTTTTAGATCCATCAATTCATTTTTAGCACCTACAAAATTAGTAGCATTGTCGCAAAATATGGTGTGGCACAACCCTCTTCTGCCAATAAATCTCTTTAATGCATAAATGAATGACTCTGACGATAGATTTCCTACCACTTCAATGTGGACCGCTTTTGTTGAAAAGCACACGAATACAGCTAAATAAGACTTTGTTGGGCACTTTCCTCTAATATTGTAATGTGTTTTAATGGGGCCACAAAAATCAACCCAAGAGTAATAAAACGGACGGGATGGTGTAACTCTTTCTTTTGGTAAATTGCCGGCTTGGGACTTGAACGAAAAAATTCAACGCACTTGTAAACTGTCTCCCGTGCCATTCTGCCAACACTTAAGATCCAATAATTTTGCCTCGATATTGCAATTAGAGTTCTAGGTGCTGCATGCATATGAGTTTTGTGCAAATTTCTTAAAAGCAACTTTGTAATCCAATTATTGTTTGGTAGTAAGATTTGGTGCTTTGCATCAACCATAATTGTTGCATTTTTTAGTCTTCCACCGACTTTGATTAATTTAGTTTTTTCGTCAAAGAATGGCGGTAAAGACGCTATGTTCGATCCTTTATGTACGTTTGAACCCCTTTGAAGAGAACGGTAGTCATCTGGGAATTCCTTTCTTTGAACATATATCCAGATCATTCGAGTACCATGCTGCAGTTCATCTATTGTTAATTGACCTCCATTTCTGAAAGATTTGTGTTTTCTGCAATTGCTATAAAATCGAAAACAATACGCAAATATTTTTTGCAATGAATAAAAGGAATTTTTGTGGTGGATATGTTCTATTTGAAATAATTCGTTACCGGTTTTTGTTGACGCCGCTAACACAGACCTTTTTTTTACGACGTTCTGGTATATCTTCTGGAACAACATAATGGCTCGTTTCCCATAATTTCTCGTCTATGGTTAGAAAGTCTGGTCCAGTAAACCAGGTAGGTGTTTTTAAAAGTGTTTGTAGATCGACACCTCTAGATACCATATCTGCTGGGTTAATATTCCCTCTAACAAAGTACCATTGCTTTATATCTGTGTTCACTTGAATCTTGGCTACTCTATTTGCAACGTAAGTATCCCAAGTGTAGGAGGGTGATCTTATCCATGCTAGCACTGTAGTTGAATCAGTATAGTAGCACACTCGTTTTATTTTATCAGACAGTATTGGTAGTAATCTAGCTACTTATTCCACCATGAGAACAGCTCCTTGCAGTTCCAATCTCGCTATGGTTGTTGTTTTTAGAGGATCAATCCTTGATTTGGAGCATAGCAATTGTGAATGAATAAATCCATTATCATCAACAGATCTAAGATACGCACAGGAACCAAAGGCGGTTTGACTGTTGTCTGAGAATGCGTGCAATTCAATGTTATTCTTATTGTTAGGACAAGATACATATCTAGGTATACTTATATCTTTCAACATCGAAAAACTATTCAAATAACGAATCCACTTGTTGGCTTGATCTTCAGGGAGCTGATCATCCCACGATAACTCTGTTTTCCATAGCTCCTGCAGAAATAGTTTTCCAAGCACTATTACAGGTCCAAGTAGCCCCAAAGGATCAAATAACTTTGCAAGGTTGGCAAGTACTGTTCGTTTGCATACCTTTTCATATTGATTTAAATATTAAATTTAAATGCATCCAATGAGGGATCCCAGATCAATTCCAACGTTTTAATAACCTCAGATTGGTGAAATGCGACAAGCTGCTCTTTATGCTCTTCAGGAATGTTCTGCAATATATCTGGATGATTGGAGCAAAATTTTCTAAGTTCAAAGTTCCCCTTTTTTAAGATATTGATGACGTCTGTTAACAGGTTTTTGGCATCATCTACAGTCTCAGTACCTGTGAGACAATCATCCACATAAAAACTGTTTTTTATAACCTGGGCTGCAAGAGGATATTGTTCTTCGTAATCTTCAGCGAGTTTCACTGAGCATCTAGTGGCTAGATATGAAGCTGATACTGTACCATAAGTTACCGTATTCAACTGATATACTTTTAACTTGCTTTTTTGTTCTGATCTCCACAAAATTAGTTGCAGCATTCTATCGGAAGGATCTACTAAGACCTGTCGGTACATTTTACTTATGTCACCAGTAAAAACATATCTGTGCATTCGAAACCTGGTGATAATAGAAAATAAGTCTGGTTGAACTGTTGGACCAACCATCAAATTGTCATTAAGTGAATATCCAGAGGTACTTTTAGCTGAAGCATCGAATACAACTCTTAGTTTTGTTGATGAGCTTTCAGGCTTTAAAACACAATGATGAGGGATTACAAAATGAGTGTTGCACAGTTTGCTCTCATCAATTATACTCATATGGCCAAGAGCTTCGTACTCTTGCATGAAGTCTGTATATAATAACTTTAATTCATGATTTTTTTCCAATTTTCGTTCTAATGCCAAAAAACGCTTTTTAGCTAATTCGAAAGAATTTCCCAAAACAACGCTCGGATCCTCTTTAAATGGCAAACGCACTACAAACTGACTCCTTTCATTTAGTCTTATATTTTTTTGGAAATGTTCTTCGCAATCATGCTCCTCCTTGCTCATTACATTTGAAGGCATATTATGATTTTCCGTTTCCCAGAATTTTCTAACCAGCTTATCTAAAGATGATAATGTGGGAACTGTTGCAAAATGGCAATTAGCGGGAATTACTGCGTCTGTTGATACACTTCCAGCCAAAATCCATCCAAGCTTTGTGTTACGTAACACTGGTAGATCATTGGATATCTTGAATTCCCCTGGCATGAATAACTCAAAAAATATACCGGCACCCAACAGCAAGTCTATGCGTTGATTCTTAAAACAGGAAGGATCTGCAAGTAGTATATTAGGTGGAATTTTCCATTGAGATATATCTATTTGCGCATTCGACTCATAATCACTGATGCGAGGCATAATTCTAGCCTCAATCGTTGCCTGGAATCTAGACGTTCTCGACTCAAATGTTATGTTAGTAACGAAATCGGCTTTACATTCTTGACCACCTATTCCGGTGATTGGCATATTTGCTTTGTTGTTGCTGAAGGCCCAATTCATTAGCAAGGGCTTCCGTAATGAAATTCAATTGAGACCCTGAATCAAGCATTGCACGACAAGGGATGCGCGTTCCGTAGGAAGAAATGACGTTTATTACAGCTGTGGCGAGGTATACCTGACGTGTTTTTATTTTCGACCCTGAGGCTATATTTGCACACTTAAAATTTTTTAAATTTTTGTAACGCTTACCAGAATGCAATTTTGTTAAATTTCCCACTTTACTTATCTGCTGCTGCTGATCACGGTGATTTAATGAATCTTCTTTTTTGCAATAGTCTTGTTGCTCGGAGTGTAACTTTGGTGTGTCCTCTATTCTTCGTCTGTGTTTTGTGAAGAAGCGTGTTGTGTCTTCCATTGCACCTTTGGCAGCCTCGGAGCTGGCATGATTGGGAGAAATGACCCGCTTTAAGACAGTTTCTGCAAAGTTGAAGTCTTCGAACAGCCTTGTGCTTGTCAACATCTGAAAGAGATAAAAACTGTGAGCAATTATATATTCTATGATTACCTAGATTACACATAGTGCAATTGATACTATTGTCACTATTTGTTGCGACTAATGCGGATGTTTTCTTTCTCTCCTCTCGACTGCAAATAGCTTCCAATGCTAGGAAGCGTGATTCCACGAACTTGAAAAATTCATCCAATGTGGGACTGCTTCTAGGATCATCCAGTGATTGTTCGAAAAGTGCTCTGCTTTCTTTGTCCAATTTTTGCAGCATCAGATGAACAATTATTGGGTCCCAATTGTTTACATCAAATTCTAGGTTCGAGATGGCTTGCATTCCTTCTTTTGTCGTGTCATGCAAACGCCTTAGGCTGGAAGCCGTTCCAAGTGCTGGAGATTCAGACAGCAGTTTTGTTAACTGAGCTGTTAACAAGAGCCTTCGATTGTCAAAACGATCGACAAGAGTATTCCAAGCTACTTCGTAGTTCTTGTCAGTGGGTTGAAAATGCTGTATTAAACTATGTGCCTCTCCTGTAACATTTGCTCGTAAGAAATACAGCTTTTGTGCAGGTGGGATTGGTTGATCGTGGATTAGCTGCTTAAATAGATCATAAAATTGTCTCCAATTGAGGTAGTTTCCATCAAATTTTGGAAGCTCTATTTTAGGCAGCTTCATTGTAGCAGCGATTGGCATCTCTGTTGATCGATGTATTGAGTTAGGTTTCTCCATTTGCTCGCACAATTCCATAAGTGCCAGCTCAACACGATCCTGCATGTCAAAATATAGTTGAATATCTTCAACGGAAGTGTGTCCTTCCATTCCTTTGAACTGATCCATAATTTCACCCCAATTCTGTTCTATTGATTTGAGTTTTATTCTACAGAACGCATCGCTTCTTCCGTGAGCAATTTCTTCGGAAACTTTTTCCAATGACTTCTCAAGGATGTTTATAAGTAACACAAACCTTTCCTTTGTAGTCATTATAGATGGTTAAACAATAATTGGCTTTGCTGTAATTTTCTTGTTACCATCTATCCGTTTGGGCACTGGCGGTGTCTCCACATTATCCTTTGGAACAGCTCCAGTATATTGGTTTTTCTTGGAACCATTCACATTTGATGCTTCCCCAATGTCCTTGTTTCCGAATTCGCTGTCTTCTTCTTCTATGCGGCGGTTAAGGTCACTTAACATACGCTCTGATATTTTGCATATCGCCTCATAATAATCCTTCTTGAAATAAGGATGATCCAACTGGTCTGAATACTTTTCTCGGATAACACTATCCGTCTCGTCAAACAGCTTCCAATTTTGATCCAAACTATCTCGACGTTCTACCAAGTATTTAAGGGTTTTCCGGGATTCGGAATCCTTTGAATAATTCCGGCTCATGCGGCAAATTTCATCACCCACCTTTTCTTGGCATGCCGAGTAGTATCGCAAGTCCATAATTGCACCTTCTAATTGTGTCATTTTTTATTTTTCTTAAAATTTTTACTTGATCACGAAAACAAACAAAAAACGATTAAAAACTTTAAACAATTATTTAAAATACAGGCAACTAAACTTTTTTAGTTGTGTCCTGTCACGGTCGCCAATGTTAAAATCGTATTATTAACAAAATATTTTTAAGGCAATGAAAACACCATTCACTTTGAAGACTTGTACACAATTGATTTTTATTGAACAATAAATAAATGAAAGCATAATACAAAATTGCAACTATTAACTTCAAACTCCAAGCGTGAGAACAGGTGAATAGCAAAAGTGAAAAGTTAAACACGAGAAGCGTGAACTACAAAAATTTCAGTTGGTCACACACTGAAACACGAGAAGCGTGAGCTACGAAAAATTCACCTGGTCACACACTTGAAATGAACAATAGAAATAAATTGAGCTTAAAACAACTTGTAATAGAATAGTTCAAATGAAATTTGAACACATAGCCTATCGCACCCTGGACGCCGAGCTTCAGTTCGACTTATAACAGAGCGCTTCATCTGGCCTAACATTCGCCAAAATTGTGCTAATTTTGCAAAAACTTGCATTCCGTGCCAGCGAATGAAGGTACAACGCCACTCGAGAGCCGAACTTCAACGCTACCCAACTCCCGGCGAGCGCTTTGCCTACATCAACGTCGATATTCTAGGACCGTTTCCGCCTTCTAAAGGATATCGCTACCGTCATCGATCGCTACACAAGGTGGCCAGAGGCGTACCCAATGATAGATATATCAGTAATCAATTGTGCGAACGCGCTCATTAACGGATGGATTTCCCGATTTGGACCTCCTTTGCAAATTACTTCTGATCAGGGGAGGCAATTCACCTCGTCGATCTTCACGGAACTTTGTAAGTGCATAGGAACTAATCACTCAATGACGACTTCGCATCACCCGCAGGCTAATGGAATCGTTGAGCGATTCCATGGGACGTTGAAAGCAGCAATAAATTGTAACGACTCCAATCGATGGGTACAACGACTGCCACTGATACTACTAGGCCTTCGTGCGACCCTTAAAGAAGATTTGAAAGCCACCCCAGCAGAGCTTGTGTATGGAACGTCACTCAGACTACCAGCAGATTTACTGGCTCCAACGATCGCGAATCAGTCGCAATGCGAGTTCGTTAAAGACCTTCGACATATGATGCGCCAAACCAAACCTCAGCAGCCGGCCTGGCACACCGAGCAGCAGCCATTCGTTCACCAAGATCTAGGTCATCAACTCATGTGTTTGTGCGCAATGACGCCGTCAAAGCATCAATCGTTCCGCCTTACGAGGGACCCTATAAAGTACTTGGGCGCAGCGACAAATACTTCACCCTTGACATCCGAGGTAAACAAATAAAAATTTCTATAGACCGTCTAAAATCAGCGTATCTTGAAGCCGATGAGGACACCGGCACCGGCGGAGCTCAAGCACCTTCAAGTTCATCATCTCATTCTCCAGAACAGCCACAAATAATAACAACTCAGCCTTACCACACCTCTAGAGGCCGCCGTGTCCGGATTACAGGCCGTTATATCTAAAGGTGCGTAAGCCTTCTGGGGGGCCACTGTGGCGGAGTGTTCTGGCAACCCTTCGAGCAGTGTTAGAGGCCACTATAAGTCGGCCAATCAGGGAGCACCACGACAACAGGCGCGAGTCTCGATAGAGGCTGCCTGCAGCGAGCTACACTACGATGACCATTCATTTGTCATTGAGGATATCGAGTTTGTGAGAAGCACATCGCGCTTTAAATACCTACTTCCTAAATAAAGATAAAATAGAATTAAACGTTTCTTTTATTTCGTTTTTTGGACTTTTAGGTTTCCTGCGACTAAATTTATATTTTTTGTATTATTTATAACACCCAGTTTAAATTTAGAACACCCTATTTCCCATAAATATTCACTTCCAAACAATTATGTTTCTCACAAAAAATACAACACTTGCAGTTTTTCCTATATGCCTTTTATTCAACGATCCTATTACAATTCTATTCCCACAAAAATTGCCTCGTTAACAAAATAAAATTAATGTAAATTAGTATAAATACTCCAACCAAATGAAGAATAAAATCACTTACAAATAAGAAGTCAATTAAAGAGGTTTTTCTTTGCTACCCCCCACCCGAGGTAAGGAGCAAATATTCACAAAATAAAACAGTCGTAATCAAAAGAGGTTACGACTTTAATCATTGGTGACCCCGACGTGATAATTAGCGTGATTGAGAGTACACACAGCCTCTTGATCTTACGTGATTCTCCACGTTTATACATAAAATATGTGAAGCGTAACCAGGGCTTTGACACTGGTTAGAAGTATTGTCTGGAGATATCCAGTGTTCCAGAGTACCCGTCTTCTCATCCAGAAGATCCAAGTATCCAATGTTCCAGAGTGTCTGCCTTTGCATCCAGAAGGTCCAAGTATCTAGTGTTCCAGAGTTCCTGCCTTCGCATCCAGAAGATCCAAGTATCCAGTGTTCCAGACTTCCTGCCTTCTCATCCAGAAGATCCAAGTATCCAGTGTTCCGGGTTTCAGAAGCAAATCTACAGTATAACGAGGATTTTGAGAATTTGGCGCTAGAGATCTATCAACTATATGGAGGAAATGCAAGGCTATAGTGTTGTGGCTAGGCAGAAAGCCATAACAGACGAAGAACTGCTGCTCAAAACCAACTTTGGGAAGGACGGGCCAGATAGAAAGACAACTGAATATAAAGCAAAGCAATTGCAATTATTGGAAGCTCTCTGGTTGGAGCTTTCGAAAAATCACGAACAACTAAAAGGTCACGTTAAGGCAGACACGCCCTACATAAATGCCATCACATTTGAAAAGGTGAAAAAGGCATACATAATAAATATAGTTTGAAAAAAACTAAAAAACACGCTAAAACCCATCATACTAAAAAAGCGGAAAATAATTTTTAATATAAGCTGAAAACAATAACTAAAAATACAAGTGTTATTGTGAAGAAGCGTTGGGCGCATTGGCCATATTTTTTTTTCATATATCGAGCGCCCCACGCTTATTCACAATAACACTTGTATTTTTAGTTATTGTTTTCAGCTTTTATTAAAAATTATTTTCCGCTTTTTTAGTATGATGGGTTTTAAAAGCGTGTTTTTTAGTTTTTTTCAAACTATATTTATTTTTAACTTTTTAGTTTAACGTGCTTTAAAAGCGTGTTTTTTAGTTTTTTCAAACTATATTTATTTTTAACTTTTTAGTTTAACGTGCTTTAAAAGCGTGTTTTTTAGTTTTTTTTTAAACTGTATTTATTTTCACAGGTTTGATGTTTTTTTGTGATTTAAGAAAACATTGAAACATTTCATTGACCCATTTAGTTGATTGAAATTGTAAATGAAATTGTACTTGATTCAGCTTGAAGAAACCCATCACTTGGTGCATGAACTTATGGACGATCCATCTCTAGCAGGCTATTAGTTGGAAGACTTCTACAAATTCGAAGACAACGTCCAGCACTGTATGATATCTTTAACGACTAGAATGGAACAATCTTCCATTCTACCTTCCACTCCAGTTACAAACATAAATCAACACAGTCAAACCCCCAAATTACAAAACATCACTTTGCCCAAATTTGACGGAAACTACACAAAATGGAAAGAATAAAGTGTTTTATTTGTTGAATTGGTAGACAAACAAGAGTTGCCAAAAGTTGTTTTATTTGAAAACAACGCTATCCGGTGAAGCTGAGAATTTGATAAAACACTTTACCAAATCTGACAGCAACTATAAAGCCGCATGGCAAGTAGTCAGGGATCGTTATGATAACCCTCGGCTTCTTGTCACAGCGCAGGTACAGAGATTACTAACACAGCCCATGATAGCATTTGAGAGCCCAAAGGCAATCAAAACTTTGTATGACACTTAACTAGAGTGCATGTTAAGTTTGAAGAGTCTCAAAATTGATACAACAAATTATGATCCTCTTCTTATGTGTATCCTGATTAAGAAGCTGGATCGCAACACATTGATACTCTGGGAGCAGTCTCTTAAACAGCCAAAGGCTTTGCCAGAATTAAAATAATTTCTGAAATTCCTAAAAAATGCGGTTTCAATCATTAGAAGCCATGGGACCAAAGGGAATTAAAATAGGCTCAGATGACAACAGTAAACGAAGCAAAGTAACACTCGCTTCAACAAATGCGAGATTTGTGAACAACAAAGCTATGCCATACACATGTGTCCAAAGTTTCTAAAACTTACACCTCAAGAGAGGTACAAAACTACGATTTCAATCAATAGATTTATAAACTGCTTGGGTTTTGGTCACCAAGCTCCATCATGTAGACCAAAGCATTGCACCAAATGCAACAGCTATAACCACACTCTACTTAATGTTACATCAAAGAGACAACAACAACAAACTCTATCTATAGATAACAGGACGACGCTTGCAGCAATATCAAACAAAACAAAGACATTTAAATATGTGATGTTGGGAACAGCCAAAGTTAACGTACTGAATTGTATGAATAATCCTATCAAAGCAAGAGCATTGCTGGACTCTATTTCTCAAAAGAGCTTTATTACTGAGAAACTAGCGTCAAAATTGCACATCATTCCAATACGAGAACCTATGGAGGTCTCAGGAATGGGAGTCAAGCTGATTAAAATAAGAAACGGTTCGATATATGTCTTCAATCCCTAGTTACTGGATATAGTAAACAACTTCAGGTTTTCGTCCTCAACCAGAGATGGCAGAGTAGTTTACGTCAGGTAATCTACTCGGTTAAATACGCGTAGTTAATCGGGTGAACTACACGCCTGATTTGTTTCATTTATTACCTACATTTGTTACGTATGCTACATATGCACAAAACGTTAGATTTCAAAAAAGAATAAAAAAAACTAAGGAGTGAAAGACATTGAACGACAAAGGTACAAAATATTTTGCGTAAATACAAAAAATCATAGAATTTGAAGCTTAATAAAAGAAAAATGCAAATTTATTGTTAATAATAATCGTCTGTTTTATTATTTAAAATTTCAATTTCACTTGTTAGATTAAAGTACTTTATTTAAACAATGTATGTATCTATAATTTCTTATTAATAAAGATTTATGAACATCGAGACATCATAATTCATACCAAAATTAAAAAGCAAGCAACTCACACAAAATTAAGTTGCGCCCGGCGACGAGCAACCACAGTTTGTTTTTCTTTTAAATTACACTTTTCAACATTTGAATTAATATTTCAAACTACGTCTAGCGCTACGTCTGCTACGTTTAACTACGTTAACTACATTTAACTACATTAACTACCTCATTTATGTAGCACACGTAACAAATGTAGTAAATCAAAAAATATAGCTTTTCTGCCATCTCTGTCCTCAACACAATAATAACACAAAAACCTAGTGAACTCATCGATACAGGCCATTGGAATATACCCCAGAACATTAAATTAGCTGACGCTGACGAGAACTACTTTCTGTTGGTCAGATCAAACTAAAAAATAGTGGCCCAATCTTACAAAATACTTTGCTAGGATGGATAGTCATGGTAAAAGTTGTTACACATCTGCCATCCGCACTGTTTTGCAGTATAGGAGTAGACTTTTTATTTAGTAACCTAGACAACCTGGTCGAACGCTTCTGGAACCTGGAAGAAAATTTAGCTTCTCCGTCCACAACCATCACAAAACAACTCACAAAAGAAGAACGTGAATGTGAACAAAACTTCCTAAAAACAACAAAAAGATGGGAGTCAGGTCGATATATTGTAACTCTCCCGTTTATAAATGATCCAAAGAGCCTAGGTTACTCCAGGGAAATCGAGGTTAGAAGATTTCTTAATCTAGAAAAAAGATTAGAAAAGAGCCCTGAGGTTCATAAACAATATATCGACTTCATGAGAGACTATATCCCTTAAAACATATGGAAGAGGTGCAACCAAATGATGTTCTTCATAAAATACCACACTATTTTCTTCCACATCATTGCGTTCTACGCCAAGAAAGCAGTTCAACCAAATTGAGAGTCGTATTTGAAGGATCATCAAAAACATCTACTAATCTATCCTTGAATCAAATCTTGCACACTGGACCATCTTTAAAAAACGATCTCGTCCCAATTCTATTGCGCTTTAGAACTCACAAGTACGTGTTCACTGCCGACATTACGAACATGTATAGTCAAATCCTTGTAGACGACTTTACTAAACGATTCCAACGTATAGTCTGGCGAGAATCTACTAAGGAACCCCTTAAGACATATCAACTAAATACTGTCACTTATGGGACTAAGCCAGCACCTTAAGATGTCTTCATGACCTAGCAGAAACAGCAAATCATCAGCTTTTACTTGGCGCAAATATCATTCAACGAGATATTTACATGGATGATATATTAACCGGTAGCGACAACCTCAAAACCGCTACTCAAATGCAGTCAGAATTAATAAAACTCTTGGCTCAAGGTGAATTTCATTTAAGAAAATGGTGTTCTAACATTCCTTTACTCTTAAAAAAATCCCAAAAGAACACTGCGAAACTGAGACACATTTCCACGACCAAGAAGAACGATGTATCAAAACTTTGGGACTAACTTGGCTGCCAAAATCAGACCAATTTATTATTAAAACAAATTGGAGCGGAGTGACGAAGATTACCAAAAGGACTATTTTATCTGATACAGCTCATATTTTTGATAGTCTAGGAATAGAAAGTCCAGTTGTCGTTCTTGCTAATGCTTGAGATGAATAGCAAATGGAAAAACTTTAGAGAAAACGTTCTCAAGCTAAACAATCTCAAATTTCCTCGACATGTCATAATAAACGACGCAGCATCTATCGAACTTCATGGATTCTCAGATGCCTCTCAACGAGCGTATGGAGCTGTAGTTTATCTCAAATCAACAAACTCCAAGGGAGACGACAGTGCTCAGTTAGTATGCTCCAAACCACGAGTTGCATCACTTAAACAACAGACAATTCCTCGCCTGGAACTCTGCGCTGCCAAATTGTTGGTATTAGTTAAAATTGTTAAGGAAATCATACTGATAAATCTCAAACAGATCACATATTGAACCGATTACCAAATAGTGTTGTCATGGATTAACACTACCGTCCAGCTGATTTTCTATCTCGAGGAATGCTTCCGGATCAACTTTTAAAATCGACAGTTTGATTTCAAGGTCCAGCATTCCTGAAGGAATATAAAACCGAAAGAAGATGAGAAAATCCTAGAAATAAAAACGATGAAGACTCCTGGCAAATTCACACATAGTTTCTCACTTTATTGAAAGAATAAATCACAGAAACTCTTTCAAATTCAAACAACGGGTTACATCCTACGCCATACGTTTTATTAGCCACATACAGCGAGCTAAAGGCTACCGACTTGTCGACAAGGTTCCTTCTCCACAGGAGCTAAAATCAGCAATCGTCCACATTGTGAAGTACCTTCAAGAAATTGCCTTTCAAGAGGATTTAAAGGCCTTTACTAAATATGTATATGTTTCCGACAGCAGCCGTCTAAGCTCACTGACACCGTTTCTTAATAACAGAAATGTATTAAGAGTGGGATGAAGACTAGATGCTTCTCACCTTCCATATGAAGCAAAACATCAAATGATCCTTTCAACCTCACATCAAATCACAAAATTATTGATGTCCGCACTTCAAACCGAAAATATGCACGCTGCGCTGGTCCTCAAGCCTTATTATCCATTGCAAGGTAAAATTTCTGGATACTAGGAGGAAAACGATTAGCCCAATCAACTGTTAATATTTGCATGAAATGTTTCAAAGCGAAACCCAGTATTTGAGCAGTTAATGGGACCATTCATGAATGTAGGAGTAAATTTCTTTGGTCCAGTATATATTCACTACAGAATTCGTGGTAAACAATCAACAAAGGCATATGTTTCCGTTTTTTTATATTTCTGAACAAAGGCAGTACACCTAGAACTCGTGATGGATTTAACAACTCAAGCATTTCTTGGAGCTTTGAAAAGATCTGTGGCAAGAAGAGGATGTCCAGCAAAAATCTTTTCCGACAATGCTACCAACTTTATCGGTGCTCGAAACGAACTGAACGAGCCCAACTCCAAGGTCTTCACTGAGGAAGGTCAAGAGTCCATACAAAACTATTGCACTAGAAGAGCCATTGATTGGAAACCTATACCTCCAAGTTCTCCTCAATTTGGAATTTTGTGTTAGGCAGCTGTTAAATCATCTAAACACCATATGAAACGCATGTTTTCCGGCGTGTCTTTGACACAAGAAGAACTAACAACAGCCCTGCGCAAATAGAAGCGATCCTTAACTCTAGACCATTAACTCCGATGTCGAATGATCCTAATGATCTTGAAGCCTTAACTCCTGGACATTTTTTGATTGGAAAACCTTTAACTGCAATGGTGGATCCAGAAGCAGCTAAAGCACCTAACCTTACCCATGTTGCTAGATGGAATCTAGTAACATCTATTCACAGGGAGTTCTGGCGCAGATGGGCACATGAGTACTTACAAGAAATACAACAAAGGTACAAATGGAAACATCCCTAAACCGACATCCAGCCAGGCACACTAGTACTTATTAAAGAAGATAACTTATCTCCTCTTAAATGGCTTATGGGAAGGGTTTTGAGAACTATCTCAGGACCGGACAAAATAGCAAGAGTTGTTGACATTAAAACCGCCAAAGTTCGTCCTCTACCAACTGAAATTCAACCAGAGACACCACAAGATCCAGCTAATACAAAACAAGATAACAACTCAATTAAGACTCATGGTAAACAACCTACAGTACAATTGGCAACAAGCACAAAAACTAAAAATCGACATCAACTTCTTAGAACCAGAGCTGATGTAAAGCATCCTCTTAAAGGTCGCTTTCTCCCTATAAAAGAAAGTCTTCACCGAAAGTCAGAACCATCATGTGTGACAACTCAAAACATCAAACTGAGTCCGATAAAAACACTATTGGTTTGCCTGTTTCTAATAAGCACAGCATTCGGGCAGAATACAAAACCAAACGTAATCGATATTCAAAATTTCAAAAAAAAAATTATTGGCAGGAGTTCCAAGGAATTCAAAAGAGCATCAACCAACTAAGAGCTAGATGTGGGGAGCAACAGATACTAAATCCTAATCATCTTTGCAAACCCATCATTGATTATCTAGAATTGCATCTGCAAGAATCAGAAAACTTATATGAAATACTAAAGTACAGGAACGGAATGGCAAAAAGAAATAGAAGATCGCCATTTGATTTTGCTGGCACTGTTGCAAATAAGTTATTCAGAGTTCTAGATTAAGAATACGCGCAATATAGAGAACAACATTAAAATGACCCAAATAAACGAAAATCATTTTCTTGAACTGAGCACAAATCAAACCTTGAATCTACAACATTATTATGTATGTAAGCAGCGACATCCAGTTTTCAACGCATATTCCTTGGAAAACCAATGCGAAGTTTACATGTTAAATCACAAAAATAAAGTTTGAAAAAAACTAAAAAACACGCTTTTAAAACCCATCATACTAAAAAAGCGGAAAATAATTTTTAATATAAGCTGAAAACAATAATGAACTAAAAATACAAGTGTTATTGTGAAAAAGCGTTGGGCCCATTGGCCATATTTTTTTTTCATATATCGAGCGCCCCACGATTGTGTTTTTTAGTTTTTTTCAAACTATATTTATTTTTAACTTTTTAGTTTAACGTGCTTTAAAAGCGTGTTTTTTAGTTTTTTTTTTTAAACTGTATTTATTGTGATTTAAGAAAACATTGAAACATTTCATTGACCCATTTAGTTGATTGAAATTGTAAATGAAATTGGAATTATTTATTTATTATTTAAAATCTCGTAATTTTAATTAAAAAAACAAAGTCACCCATAGCTAGGATTTGATCCCACGACCCTTGACGCTCAAACTGAAACGAGACCGCGCTTTTTTTTTTTTTTTTAAATTCAAATTTTTATTCATTATTCACTTAAAACTACTTACATACTAGACAAAATTCAATAAACTAGCCTACTTAATGATACTTAAATATAACTTACTGGCCCTAAACGGGCGCTCTAAGAAATTCACGAATACTTAAAAACTAATGCCTTTCGGCCTATGAACTAATTTTTTTTTTTTTTTTTTTACGTTTATTTCGTTAGAAAATTTAAAAAACTAACATCTTTAACTTTTATTAATATTTTCTTACATGCTAAGTCCTTAAAGTAAAACTTAAAACTACCCCTAACCTACCTACAAACTACTTAAAACTAGAACAACCACAGCGGCAAAAGCTATGTCCTTAAATATTTTTGTCCATGTTATGTCTGTAATTGTCTTTTTTTTATTATTTTTTTTTTATTTCTTGTGTCGTATAGCAAAAGGTCCAGAAAAGAACCGCTCCTTGGATATGATGGCCTTTCAGTAGCCAGCAGGTCGACACCGTACTCAACGCTGCACAGATTCATCAAATTAAATAGATGATTACCTCTTGGGTTACTTGTTTGATTTCCCCAATCACCATGTTTGGCGTTCAAATCTCCTGCCAATATAAAATAGTTCTCTTCCAAGCCCAGTTTAAGTACTCTAAAAAGAATCTCGAGCTCTGAGATGAAGTTAGCTGGCTGCGGAGCATCAGCTGCGTAACCGCGTGACCGCGCTTTAACCAACTGAACCACCGCAGCACTTAAAATGAGGGAGTCTATTAATATTTATAAGCGCATAATAAAATCAGGAAAAAGCAGGAGCTGTGGGATTAAAATATTTAATCCTGGTAATCCTGATAAGGATATTGAGATAAACTTATGAAATTATTGTTTTGCCACCAGTTCTTGATATGTGTACAAAATTTTATTAAAATCGGTTCGTGTAAAGTGGGTCAAAATCGAGTGTAAAGGTGTCGGTTACATACATACATACAAGTGAAGCTAATATAAGCGTGTTAAAAAATCTACTACAATTCTAAGTTTCAGATTTCTTTACATTCTACATCTCAATTCAACTACAACTGTCTCCTTCTTAATTTTCAATTCTTTAAACACCATTTAAGTGTATAATTTTGTCGTCATAACGAAACGAATAGAAAGATTAGTTTGTCTGCTCATGTCGTCGTCGTCGACGTCTCGACAGCGCGCGCGGCTTGTTTACAAAAAAAAATTTATTATTTAAATGAATATTTAGGTAACAGGGCTTTGCTTTTTCCAGATATCACGATATTTGGAATAGGCAAATGAACCCACGGGCTTTCGCATCGGTCGATAGTGTAAAAAGTGAAATAGTGACAAAAAAAATATAAGTGTTGTGATCAGGAAGGTTAGTGCCACAAAAAAAATAAACCTATTCCATTTTGGATTCATCTTATACTAAAGGATGACTTTGGGAATGCTAAATAAGTTGAATTAGCAGAAAAAAATGCAAAAAAGTTATTAAGTAAAAAAAAATTACAAAAATAATGAAACCTAGAAAATAAAAAAATTGAAAATTGTTTCTCGTCGTTCGTGAGTGAGACGGTTATATAGTCGCTCCTACTAACAATCAGTGCGACAGAGCGAGGTCTCGAGTGCTCGGTCATGTTTTAATTTAAGGTTCCGTTTGATCTGTTTTAGTTTTATGAATATGAAAACAACCGTTCACTACAGCTAGTAAACAAAAAAATTACGTAAACAAAAAAAATGTTGTTTACAAATAAACATTTGCGTTTTACCGTCGGTTAAAAGGGTTGTTTTGCCGTCGCAAGATATTATTATGTCGGTGTTCTATTTGTGTAGTGAATAGTGAAATAAAACAAACTACTATGTAGAGTGTCGTGAAATCAATTCTCATTCATTTCCGGTGGAAGTATAAAATAAATTTAAAGCAAACGGTCGTTGGTCTTAAAAAACGTGGGTCGCGAACCCATTTAACTAGCCGGTCTACATACCAGTTACATCAGATAAGTTAAACAAAAATTATAGGTATACAATCTGAAATCGTTGCTTTGTGGTTTGTTTTGTTTCATTTTTGCAGGATTATTACTGCCGTATGTCTTTGGCATGGAAAATGCCTATGGGTTTCCCTGCGCGAGTTTCTAATTCATACATGCAGTTGCCAACTACTTTTCGTACACGGGATTTAATGAATTTAGGCAGCAGTTTAGCATTAATTCCCTGGACGAAACTGCTTTTCGAAAAATTCCGATGAAATACTTCTTGGCCTTCACGAGAATTGTAAGTATTTTTAGACTTAACGTATGCCCTTCAAGTCTCGTAGTATCCTATAAGTAGAACCATGCGATACCATGTTTTGACCAAAAAGAGCAAAATACGGTTGGCAACCCAATGCCTCGTGTATATCGGAACGTATAGCACAAGCTATGCTTTATAAATGCACATCCCAATCATTCTGCTCTTTAGATATCAACACTCTTAGCTTACTTAATACACTTCGATTGACCCTTTCGGAAATGTTGGCCTGTGGGGAATACAACGCAGTCCGCACATGCCTTATCCCATAGTCCGCCATTAAGTTCTTAAACTCCTTGGAAACGAACTGACGTCCGTTATCAGAATGGATAAACTCCGGGGTCCCGAAAGTGTGGAATACTTCCCCTTCTAGAAACTGCACTACCCTAGAAGCAGTAGCCTTAGGCATAGCCTTTAAAAAGGTGAATTTAGTAAAGTGGTCTACTACAATAAAAACATACGCGTTTCCTCGCTTCGTACGCTGATATGGCCCCAAGAAGTCGACATAAAGTCTTTGTATAGTCCTTTCCGTCACAATCTGCTTAGTGATAGGTGGACGAAGGATAGCGTTAGGGGCCTTAACCATTTTACAGATTTTGCATTCACTCACAAATGCCTTGATGTCCTTTACCATTTTAGGCCAATAATACTTCTCTTTTATACGAGCATATGTCTTTGCAAAGCCACTATGACAGCTTAACTTAGTATTATGAGACAACTTAATACATCTGTGAGTGAGTTCATCTGGTAACCAAAGACGCCATAACGAGTCTTCCTCGTTCACGTCACCATTCCTGAACCTAACTCTTTTGTAAATAAATTTTCCCGATACAACTAGGTCAGGAAGTGCAGATTGATTAGAATCGATGCTCTTTCTCAATCGAGTATATTGCTCCGAATCAAATTCAACGGAGTCAAGATCGATCTCACCACATATAACAGTCGAAGAAATCTCATCAACCTCCACATAAATCTCTTCCATGTTCATACGAGATAGAGTATCTGGCACTACGTTGAGGGATCCCTTCCGATGCTCGATGGAAAAATCAAAACCTTGGAGTTCTAAACTCCAACGAGCGAGTCTACCACTCAACTCCTTCACCGACATCAACCATTTAAGACTTGAATGGTCTGTTATTACTTTGAATGGTAATCCATCAAAGTAGGGCCTAAATTTTCGTATACTCAGGACTGCGGCAAGACATTCCTGCTCAGTAACCGTGTAGTTTTTCTGGGATTTATTTAGTTTCTTCGACATGTACGCAATTGGTCTCTCGTTGTTGTTCTCATCCAACTGGAAAAGAACACCCCCTACTCCCTCCGAAGACGCATCACATTGGATTGTAAACAACTTGTTGAAGTCAGGTTGAGACAACACAGGCGCCGAGGAAAGCGCAGTTTTTAATCTATTAAACCCCTCTAAAGCTGCAGGTGTTAACTCAAATTTTTTTGACTCTTTAAGGCAATCGGTAAAAGGCGCTGCTAGATGCGAATGGTTTTGAATAAACCTCCGATACCAGCCAGTCAACCCTAGGAATCTCCTAACTTGTCTTATGGTCGTAGGAACGGGAAAATTAATCATTGTCTCGATCTTGTCAGGATTGGTTTTCAGAGTACCTTGGCCGACAATGTACCCGAGATACTTAATCTCCCGCATGCAGAACTTGCTTTTGTCGAGAATAATCGTAAGGTTTGCCCCCCTGCGAAGACAAGCAGCCAATTCGTTAAGGATTCTAATGTGCGACTCAAAATCAGCCGTAGAAATGAGTAAATCGTCTAGATAAACAAACACATTTTCACGAATCGAACTTGGCACAACTTGGTCGATAACTCTGCTCATGGTTTGGCCAGCATTGCTTAAGCCAAATGGCATAACCTTAAACTGGTAAAGCGGTCTACCAGGCAACTCCAAGGTGAATTACTAACTTCGATAACCCCAAGTTCTAACATACGGTCTAACTCCTTATAGACCTCTTCCTGACGAACCGGAGAAAATGGGTAATGTCGGGATTTGATAGGGACCGCATTTCCCGTATCAATGACATGACAACCAAGAGTTGTCTTACCTAGCCCTAGTACGACAAAGTTGGGAAAAAGCTTCTTGACATTTTCAAGTTGAAAGTTTTGTTGAGGTGAAAGTTCTATCAGCTCAGCCTCATCCTTGAAGTTGCCTTCTCCTTCGTTAGCACCGACGTTGGCCTGAATTTCGCTTATCTGAGGCGTCAAATTGAAATCTCGCCAAAAATTCATTCCCAAATACAGTTTTTGAGTGAGTTTCGCAGTGACCAATTATGTCATGCGACTTACCATCTGCTGTTCGTACGATATTTGTATATGGCTTCACAACGACTCCTATTCTTTTTACTAACTCCCAACACTCACTGCCTAACACAGATATTGATGCCCCGCTATCCAATAAGCCAAAAATTGATTCATTGTTAAGCAGAACATTCGCGTACATCCTGCCATCTGCACTTGAGGAGATGATAGTTTCTACAATTTGCTTTCTAAATTTTTTTTTTTATTGCGAAACCGACGCCGGCACTTTTGAATGTGCACGCTGGCTAAACTAATATTTTTCCCGAAGATTCGAGAACGAACTTTATAATAGTTTAACTTGCGCTCTTGAAGAGACTTCGGGTCCTGTGTCTCACTGGGATGAGACTGAGTGACTTGAGGACTGAGTGATTCTGTTCGTTCCAAGATCTTAACAGGAATAATTTCGTGAGAAACTTTTGAACAGACAATGACATTTTTATGGTTATTTACTACTGTGGGTGTTCGGGGTGATTCTTCGAGGAACGAATCTCCCCTTTCCTTTTTTCATCCCTCGAAAAGTTTCCCGTATGCTTACCGCATTCAATAGTGCTCACACCCTTAGCACCACACAAGAAACAGAATAAATTTCTTACCCGAGATGGGCAGAAGTGATAAGCTTTACCTTTCTCATCGCAATTCCAGCACAAATAATCAGCCACCGAAGTTCGTTTTCGAGCTGACGAGATAACGGCTATTTCCTCCTCCTCTTCATCGCAAAATTCATTTTCCACGTCGACAGCAATTTCGTGAACATTTTTTTGAACAGAAGTTCGCTTCGCTAGGATCCTCTCAGCCTCTCTTGCCTTGTTCCTGAGTTCCTCAATATTCTTAACACTTGATGATAACATAATTTCGCCTAACTTATCTCTCGCATTGTTTCGGATCACATCCATAAGTTTTCGTTAGTCGAACGGCTCTTTTAAACGATCGTTAAGACCTATGACAAAGTTGTAAAAATCGTCGAACGGCTCTTTTAAACCCTGTTTGCGAATCAGTAGTTTCATGTATATTTCTACATCGCTCTCTAAACGCCCAAATTCTTTCTTCATCGCCATATTTAAATCGGGTAATTTTGCTGTTGGGTTTTTTCGCAAATATCCCCACAGCCATTTGTTTGCGCTTCCGCTCAACAAAATATGAAAATTTGCTGTAACCTGCTCGTCAGAATACGATGACGATGAATGTAACCTGTCGACTTTAAAAAGAAAATCTGAAACACTATCACTTCCATCATACTTTATGTTCCACCTATCAAGCCTACAAGATTCCGTTGCACTAAAAATTGATGGACTAGCGGAATTTCTAGGTGCAGATGAAGGTTGGAACGGATTATTGTTTGTTCCATCATTAGCTGTACCCAAGGAGTTACGTGTCGCCGGAGCGTTTTGCCCTTGGGTGGGAAAATTCAAAATTTCTAGGTTTTTAATCACATTCCCCATGAAAACATCCATCTGCTGAAACAATCTGACTTGATTTTCGAGCATACTTCTCTCAATTCTCTTAGCCAATTCGTCCTTTGGATCTACTCTTTGATCAACAACGGGATTTAAACTATTACTTCCCGCCACATTGTCTTGAACTTCGTCATTGACAGCGGAATTATTAGTGGACATGTTTGAGGTTGAATTTGAAACTATTGAGTTTAAATTTTCAGAAAAAGAAAAAGAATTATCTAAATCAAAACGATTGATACTGTTTCGGAATCGTCGGTAAAATTCCTCAAACCTAGCTTCAGAGTGCGCCAAAATCACATTCAAATCGTCGTTAATTGAAACTCGACGACCTCTACTCATGCCGTTCTCAAAAACTATCTTTTGCCGATTTTTAGTTCTTTACGATGTTAAAAGTAAAGTCCGTTAAAAATTCTACTCCTTCAATACAAAAATCGAAATTTTTCGCTTAAAAACAATTCAATGACCCTAAGGAAAGAAAATAAAAAAAAAACTACTCCGAACTCCAAATGTTCAGTTGACCGCGAACTGTAAAAGGAAAAACAAAAAAAAAGAAAATTTCAATTTAAAATACTTGACCTCAATCTAGTTTCCCCAAAAACTCAAAACTCCCTGGTTCCAATACCACCAAAACCAATCAAAAAGGATATATAAAATGTATTAAAAATAAAAATAAATAAATTCAAAAATATAAAAAGAATAATAGAAAATATTGTTTAAAAAGAAATATGTCTTCAAACTTTTCCAAAATTAATGAAAACTTTTTCCAAAAATGTTTCGATAATATAATAATATGTATCATGTAATGTACAAGGATGTGAAGATAAGATTTGAGAAGGGTGGCTCCTGACCTTGAAGAAGAAGCCGTAGTTCTGCGAGCCGAAAATGAGCAAAAGAAATTTAAAATAGGTATTCTAATTGAATTTACTATTGAAACTATTGTTGTATATTTTTAATTAAAGGTTTTCTCCTCCGCTTCCAGGACAACAATCGACGATCCTTCATCAACGAAGACATCTGAAAACTTCGGAGCATTGACATGAAAATTTGTTGAAAGGACTTCCGAAGGCGCCTCTCGCACCTACGCGTCTCTTTTATACATTGTTTTATAATTGAAGTGTGTGCTACTGTGCCCTGCTATTTGGATATCTGCTATGCAAATGCCCAAAGACTCGGATTATCTAGTACTCACTTCTTCTATTGATCGAATGTTACATTGCACCTCCCTTATGGCAACACGGTACCAACTGTTATACACTCAGTCACCGGGACTCACAATGAACGTGCAAACACATCAACCAACGGCTATCGAAAATGCATATAAATAAAAAAAAATTGACTTGACTGAAAAAAAATCAAAAAAAAAAAAAAAATGTAAGTAGAAGTATTTAAAACTTTATAAACAAAAGTGTATTGGCTCAATTAAAAATCTGTAGCCTCACCATCTTGCGATGATGGGCTATCACGTTGGGCGCCATTTTGTAACGACCTGTTTGCCTTTTATTTGTCCTGGCTGGCAATCTATCGAACCCTCAGCTCAGCGGTGGGTGTCGTTCTTGGACTCATTAATGTCGCTACAAAAAAAAATTGCCAGACTCATGCATCTAGGTGTGATGATGCGCGAGACATCGCCTCTACCCCCCCCCCCCCCTCCTTGGTTAACTCTCCCGCCAGAGCAACCCCTTTGAATGGCTTCTTCCCCTCTCAAGCCATCACCAATCTCATTATTACCTTCTCATCCTTTATACAAAAAAAAAAACTTACTCCATGATTATGAAATTATCATTACTCAAAAAAAAATTTACGTTTTTGGTTCCAACATAATACAAATTTACTGAAAATTTTTATTTAATTCAAAATTATATCATCATTCATTTATTTAATTTTAAATTACAAAAAAAATTAAATTATTTAAATACTTATGTTAAATTTTATTAGGCAAAACAAAAAAAAATTACTTCAACTCTATTGGCAACGCGGAGTCCAAAATCTTAAAATTTATATCCAAAAGCTTTGGATTTAACTTCCTTTTTTTTTTTGCTTTTTTCTATTTGACCTTTATGTCATTAATCCCCTTTCTTTATAACCCACCCACAATAACTAGCGTAAGTATTACTATGATTATATATATATTTTTTTTGTATATATATATATAAATTTTAAGATTGTTCCTGTTTTATGGTTGTCAAATAGCGTATTTCTGATATTCAATCAGAAGAGCTAATTCCTTCTTTGCTTGATCTGATCTTGAATGCAGTCAAGTATTTTCCTTAAGTGGATTTTGAAGAAAACAACTGAATACTATTTAAACTGTTAACTTTATTAAACTATCGAAATAAACTTAGAACAATATTAAAAGTATCTCTTATTAAACTGGAAGCACTTTTAAGTTAGAACTCTCTTGTTTGAGTGTGATGTTAAAACTCTAACTATTATGTGTTTTTTGGGCTTCTTTTATACTGTCTGGAATATATGAACGTGACATCTGTCTTATATGCCATAAAAGATAAGTAGCTATTTCCTGTGATTGTTGGTGTCGGGTGCAAACTGCTTAATTTGTTAGTGTTGTGCGCAACATGTGAACATGATGTTTTTGGTTATCGATGTTTCTTTCTATATTTGGATAAGTGACTTCATCTGTTGTTGATTCATCTGTTTGTTGGTTTTGTGTTACTTAAGTGGTTTATGGGGAAAATACTCCTTTAGTATTTTTTGGGTTTAGCGGTATCATAACCCCTCCCGGGTAAGATTCGGCTACGGGGTTTACTGTAGTAGTTGACATCTTAAGGATTGTTTGCCGTTTTCTTAATATTAACAATATTATGACTATGATTACTACAATAAGTATAATGCTGCTTATTCCATAAGTAAAATTTTTTCGTAAGACTGAAAATTCTACTTTTTCTAAGTTATCAATGTCTCTTATTTGTAATTCATTTATATTATTTATGTGAACTTCATGTTCTGGGATATTTAACATTTTTAGGTTATTTTCATAAATTTTGAAACTATAAGTATTATTAAATAAGTTTAGAGTGCAATTTTCTGATTTTGTAATATAATTTCCGTTAAGTACATATTTTAATGTGTTACAATCTTGTGTTAGTGTTTGATTTTTTATATTTTTGATAATTAATACATTTTGGATTTGGTATACAATATTTTCTTGATTGAAATGTTCATATGAACAATTAGCTTTGTATTTGATAAGAGTAAATTATTTAAACAATTGTCTTGTAAAACTTGTTTATTAGTTATTATTTTAAAGTATGGAAATATTTTTTCTTCTTGTTGTATAAATAGTTTTTCTTTAAGTTTAATGATTTTGTTTTCTTTTGGGAAGTTTTCTAACATGATTTCATTATATGTTATTTTGGAAAATTTTGGTATATTCATTATTATTAACAAATTATTTTTGTAAGTAGCTAATGTGATTTTTATTTGTCTTAATTTTTCAAGATTTAACTCATAATCTTATATTTCTTTGGTTGTTATAAGATCTTGGGTCAACATTAAAGATCTACTAGTTAAAATTACATCATTTATCTTTTCTAACATTTTTTGTAAATTTAATATGTTTTTATTTAATTCCATTTCTTTTCTTAATTCTAAGATATCATTAGTAATAGCATTATAATAATTATTCAGAACATTGTTTCTTTCAAAGATATTTTTTAGTTGCTTGAATTGCTGATTGAACTGGTCATTTATTTCTATTTGTTTATTATTATTTCGGACGATGGTTTTAGTTACATCTTCTAACTTGTCTAACTTTTCTTTAATTATTCTTCCATCTTCACTATCTAGGTTTCCGAAAATTGTTTTTATACCTGTTCCTACAATGTTTATCCATCCTCTTTTTACTATGATATGATGGGGTATTATAGTTTCTAATTTTATTTTTATTGTCTTTATTTCCTCTCTAACTGTATTTTCTACATGGGTTGTTTTCTCAATTGTATTTTCTAATTGTTCCACTAAATTCTGAAACTTGGTTAAATTTATTAAATGGAGTAAAATATCATAATTTTCTATGATTTTGATTGGCTTAGAATTTATTATTACTAATTCCTGATTTATTTTATTTATTTCTATCGATTGACAAGCTATCATTGGTAGAATTACTAATATTATTAATGATAGGATCCTTATTTGTGTTTTGACTAACATATTTTTTTAGTTTCAAAAATTGGTCCTTGTGCAAAGTTTGTTTTTCTCTATTTGGTTGTATAGTAACCTTTTTATTTTTTATTTCTAACACTTTCACTTTTTTGTGTTTTGTTTTTAATTTATTAAATTGTGCTGGATCATTCACTTTTGTATAGTTTGGATTTATTTGAACATTAGTTCTATTTGAATTCTTTTTACTATTAATTTTTTCTTTTACTTTTTCAATTCTGTCAAAGATCTCTTTATTCTCTGTTTTTCCTAGGTCAACGTCAATAGGTTTTTCTTTTGTGGTCAAATGTATAGTTTTGTTATAAATTTCTAATGCTTTTATTGGGGAATCTTTGTGAAATATGTTTTTATCAAATATTCTAATGTGTTCATTAAGAGTACTGTGTAATATTTCAATATCACTGTTTCCTGTATATCGATACGGAGTACAAAAATGTGTTTCTATTTTCCTTTCTTTAAAAATTTGTTCAACTGTATAAGTTTTAAAGGTTGGGTCGTTGTCTAAAGTCAACTTTTCTGGGACTGGTAAATAAGTAAATATTTTTTGTAGTGCGCGTGCTACGTCTGTATGATTTTTCGATCTTAACTCTTCGATTGCTGCGAACTTACTAAATTTGTCGATACAAGTCAGATATCGTACATGCTTTGGGAGAATCCAAATGTCTATATGGTAGTGTTTGTGTGATTCTGAGGGTGTTGGTGTTTTTTCATATGGAATCTTTATCGGGTTTCTCTCTATCTTGAGATTACACGTTTCACAATTGTTTGTGTATTTCGTTATTTCTTTTCTCATGTTTGGGTAGTATATTTCCCTTTTGAGTTTTAAATATAGTTTTTCGATGCCAATGTGGTTGAATTCTATATGCTTCTTATGTATTTGATCGTTGAGATCATCGATATTTTGGATATCTTTCACTAAAGTAAATGCTCTAAATATTTTTATTTTGGATTTGTTATTTATTTTCCAATATTCTTGGAAGAGATTGAACGTTTTATGTTCTGTTAGCAACGCATTGCTTTTTTCTAGATTAAGTTCTAAGAGAATATTTTTGAAATCAAGTTCACTAAAGTTCCTTTTTATTTTGTGAATACGTTTATTCTTGTGTGGGTAAGTTAGTTTGTCTGATTATTTTTTTCCTATTTCTAGAATAATTTGATTTTTAAAGTAATTAATTGGTTGTTCTGTTATGTAAATAAGATTGTGACTGCTTGACTCTGCTGAGTGTTTTGTAGAAATTAATTCTGCGTTATTTATTTCGGGTATTTTTACTCGTGAAAGGGCGTCGGCCACTTTATTTTCTTTACCTTGTAGGTATTTTATTTTAAAATCGAAATCCTCAAGTTTTATCTTCCATCGTTGAAGTTTCGAGTTAGGTTCTTTTAAATTGTGAAGCCAAACTAATGGCCTATGGTCTGTGAGTATTTTAAAATGTCTTCCGTACAAGTAATGTCGAAATTGTTTGGTAGCCCATACTATGGCTAAAAGTTCTTTTTCGATTGTACTATAGTTGCATTCATGCACGTTTAGAGTACGTGATGCAAAGCATAATGGTCCGTGTGATTGGCTTACTGAAGTCTGGGTGTCGATTGATGAGATCGTCAGACATTGCTATTTTTAGCTTGTTTACTGCTTCTATATACTCTTTATCGGAAGTGTTTATTATTGCGTCTTTTTTCAAGAATTTTGTGAGTGGTTTGATAATTTTAGCATAGTCGAGAATGAATTTGCGATAATAACCAGTGAGTCCAAGGAAAGATTGAATTTCTTTCACTGTTTTTGGTATTGGGAATTTCTGGATTGTTTCAATTTTATTAGGGTTTGGTTTTATTCCATCCGGGGTGACTATGTGTCCTAAAAATTCACTATATTTTTTGAGAAAATTGCATTTATTTAATGAAACTTTTAAGTTTACTGAGTGTAGGGTTTTTTAATATTTTGTCTAAAGAATTTATGTGTTCTTGTAAACTTGTTGAAAAAATAATAACATCATCTAAATGAACAAAACAAATTTTCCCCATGTATTCCTTGAGTACTTCATTCATCATGCGTTGAAATGTCGCAGGAGCATTTTTGAGACCAAACGGCATTCGTAACCACTCGTAATGTCCAGTTAGAGTAGAAAATGCTGTTTTTCCTCGATCTTCTTTAGCGATTTCAATCTGATGGAAACCTTTGGTTAAATCCAAAGTTGAGAAGTAGTTGGCTTTACCTAGTTTATCTAGTATATCGTCTATCAATGGGATAGGATATTTGTCCTCTTTAGTAATGTTATTAAGTTTTCGGTAATTAATGACAATACGCCATTCTTTATTACCTTCTTTGTCTTCTTTTTTAGGTACAACCCAAATTGGGGCGTTGTACGGAGAAGAGCTTGGTTGAATTATTTTTTGTTCTAATAATTCGTTTATTTGTCGATCTACTTCTTTTTTATGGATTTCAGGGTATCTATGGATTCGTGTAAAAATCGGTTCATCGTTTGAAGTAGTTATCGAATGCTTTACGTGATTTGTAAAGGTTAAATCTTGTCCTTTTTTGTAAAAGACTTCTTTGTTTGCGTGCAGCAATTTTTGCAATTCCTTGTATTCTTCCGAATTTAGATGTTCTAATCTCTGTGGATCAATTATTTCATTATGATTTATTTCATGATAGTCTAATAGGTTGAATTGATTTATTTCTTGTTCGTACCTTTGTTCGTCCTCGCGGGAATAGTACAGGGGAACCGTGAAGTTATTTATAGACAACGTCTTTGTTTTTGTGTTTAATATTGTATCATTCTGATATAATATATTGTTTCCTAATAAACCGTCATAGTCGTCATGAAATTTGTATACTTGGAATATACAATCGTTTTTTATTGGGATGAAGAATTTTTCTTTTGGTATCACCAATTCTTCTTTTATGTAGATAGGACCTCCTATTGTTTTTATTTTTTGTGGGTTTTGTAATGTTTTTACATAATTTTTTGGAGCTTTATTGGGGTTTATTAAACTACTAGTTGCTCCGGTATCAATTAGTAATCTAATTGTTTCATTATTTTTTGTTAATTTAATAAAGGGGAGATGTTGTCCGAGGCTACTAATGAAAAATCCTCTTTTGGTTTATCGTTGTGATGAATTTGTGCTCGTCTGAGTTGAGAGGAAGTGGGATCAACTTCCATTGGAGTTGGTCGAAGATTTCTAGAGGGTAGTTTATAATTCGGATCATAGTTTCTACCTTTATAGTTTGTATTAACATTGTTATTGTTTCTTTGGTAATTGTTATTTTGATGTGGTTTTGTGTTTTGGTTTTGTTGGTTATTTGATTTTTGTGAATTATGTTGAGGTTTTGAATAATTTCTATCATAATCTCCTCTACTTGGATTATGTTCGTCTATGAGGCTTGAGTTAGCTCGTGTAGAGCTTCTTGTAAGCTACTGGGTTTTAGTGAGAAAAGAACTGTTCTCATATAAACTGGTAGTTTTTCTTTAAAGATTTCTAACGCTGTTTGATTATTGTTCGCTATTTCGTGATGCTTATTTTCCTGAATAGTTTTCTGATTTAATTCACATAAATTTTTTTGTACCTCATTGTAAAATTCTATTACGTTATTTTTATATGGAGTTTGTCTTAATTGATCATACAACTGTAGTGATGATTTAAAACCTCCGAAATTAGCAATCAACAAATTTTTTATATCAATCCATTTGATTAAATGGGCATGGATTTCTATACATCTTTTAGCCTTTCCAATAAATTTAGATTTTAGTAAATTCATACACATAAGCTGACTATTTGGGTCATATTTGTCGAGTGTCGGTATTATACCGTCGACATTCGCTAAAAATGTGTACAAATCTTCACGTCTTCCATCAAAGCTAGGAAGTTTTTCAATATATTTTAACGGGTTCAACGTTAAGGTTAATAATTGTTGTTCTGGGTGTGCCATTATAATGTTATCACTTCTTAAGCTAGTATAACTTATTGCACTATTCTTTCTTAAATTAATAGTTTCACTATTCTTACCTATTTCTTCGGTTTCACTGCTGCTGCCGTCAGTGTTGTTCCTTCTGTATGGATGATTGTTCACTTTTTTCTTCGCAAAGATATTTTTCATTTGGGGTTTTCGTTGGTTGAGCTGATACTACTGTGTTCGCCTTTCCTCTACGGAATTTTTCATCATTACCAATAATGGTTGGAGTGGGATGATAGACTGCTTGCTGTAGTTCCGTTGTAAAGTTATAAACTATCGAATAACTTTCTGTTGGGGCTCCTCTTCATGGAGTTTGTAGGTTGTTATTTGCGGATACTGATATTGTTGGAATAAATCTTGAGTTTCCTTGATGTTGCTTCAATATGAATTTGTATAGTTCGTATATTCGAATTCGGTTCTCTAAAGTTCTCAATTGTTTGTTCGTCTTGAAAAGGTTCTTGATTGTTGACCGTTGTATACCTCGTATATAAATTCATCAGCTTCTTCTGGAATTAATAATTTATTCGTTGTTATCGGTATCCTACCGACTGCGCCAATTTTAAGATTGTTCCTGTTTTATGGTTGTCAAATAGCGTATTTCTGATATTCAATCACAAGAGCTAATTCCTTCTTTACTTGATCTGATCTTGAATGCAGTCAAGTATTTTCCTTAAGTGGATTTTGAAGAAAACAACTGAATACTATTTAAACTGTTAACTTTATTAAACTATCGAAATAAACTTAGAACAATATTAAAAGTATCTCTTATTAAACTGGAAGCACTTTTAAGTTAGAACTCTCTTGTTTGAGTGTGATGTTAAAACTCTAACTATTATGTGTTTTTTGGGCTCCTTTTATACTGTCTGGAATGTATGAACGTGACATCTGTCGTATATGCCATAAAAGATAAGTATTTCCTGTGATTGTTGGTGTCGGGTGCAAACTGCTTAATTTGTTGGTGTTGTGCGCAACATGTGAACATGATGTTTTTGGTTATCGATGTTTCTTTCTATATTTGGATAAGTGACTTCATCTGTTGTTGATTCATTTGTTTGTTGGTTTTGTGTTACTTAAGTGGTTTATGGGAAAAATACTCCTTTAGTATTTTTTGGGTTTAGCGGTATCATAACCTATATATATAATATGTATCACAATAAAGGTTAAATAACCATCAAAATAATTAAAGAAAATATGATCCAACTCACCCTTTTATTTCTCGAGAAGTGGCCACTGCTGTTGAAAAGAAGGTATCGTTGTTTCCGTGCATATAGCACGATGATTTTTTTTAAGTAAGTATACACATATACATATCACTTCCGCAACTTACTGTTAAATTAAGACTCGGTTCGCGTGGTGATATTTTACATTAATATTTTAAATTTTCGCACTCCAAACTACCAATTTACATATGATTTACAAAATTTGGATTTATAAAAAGGATTGAATTTACTTTAACAAAAAAAATTTTAATAAAAAAAAAAATTGATTTTTGGAATTTGGTTCTGGTTGAGATTCGAACCCTGGATCTCTGCTAAAGCCCTCAAATTGAGCTCGGTTTAAGCCGCTGGACTATGTAGGCTATATGGTTTGGAGTAACCAAATTAACTCTTATCTGGCCTACTGGATCTTTTTAGAAGTACAAAGCGTATGGAACGAAGCTCCAGTACTGCTCAATCTGTATCCTGATATCTGTCCTTCTTTTTTTTCTGGTCACCTGGTGACCGAAGTTTATCGTAGTCTGGATTTACTTAATTTTACCAGGAACCGGGATGAATATCGGGCAGCCGTTATTTCCGACTACCAATCTTGATTCTTTTTTTTTAAAAAAAAAGAAATTCACTATCTGTATAAAAAAAAATTTTAAATTAATCTCACCAAGTTCTTGTTTTTTTTTTAAACTTCTGACATGGAAATTTAAATTGCACTCATATTCTATTGAAATTTTTAGGAATTTAAAATTTTTTATTTTTCTTTCTTTTATTGAATCTATGCGGGCGTATAGGAACAAAGAAAATTTAAGTCCACCAGTTAGTTCACAAAGAAGGTTAAAAGTTTCTTTTGTTCGCGTATGAAAATTCCTTCGGACGAGGTACTCTGAACTAAACGTTCACTCCAAGTAATTGGGAGTTAATAATTTACCTATGCCTTTGTCTCTTTTCTTTTTCTTTCTGCTCAACAAAAGAAATTCCTGCAAATCCCCTCCTTCCAGGGCCATTGAACTCTATAGATATAAATCTTTCCCTAATTGAGCTTAAGCTTCACAAAATTTACCTGACTCGAGTTTCGACTTAATTCGACCAGTCGGAAATTCTGCGAACTATCCTCTCTTTGAGTTGCTACTCGAACGCCTCTTAAGCTTAGAAATGAAAAATCTACTACAATTCTAAGTTTCAGATTTCTTTACATTCTACATCTCAATTCAGTCATACAACTGTCTCCTTCTTAATTTTCAATTCTTTAAACACCATTTAAGTGTATAATTTTGTCGTCATAACGAAACGAATAGAAAGATTAGTTTGTCTGCTCATGTCGTCGTCGTCGACGTCTCGACAGCGCGCGCGGCTTGTTTACAAAAAAAAATTTATTATTCAAATGAATATTTAGGTAACATGTTGAAAGGCAGCAGCAAATGTTGCAGGCAGACAAGACAACTGTACTGTTTTATTGTTCCATGCAGATTTTATAATAAATATCTATATTTGTCTATGGAATCAATTTTGGAGCACTATAGATTGCAAGAAGAAAACGAATTCCATTTGTAACGATGTCGTGTGGTGAAGTGTCAATCTTTGTAAATATTTCTGCACATTCAATTAAATCATTACGTTTTTCGAACAACAGTATTTAAATACTGCTGTTCTCTTAAAAATTGCTGATGCAGTATTGCAATCTGTTATTGCATGTAAAAATAAAATAGGAGCTTGACAATTTGGATAGGCAGTCAGGCTTTGTGATGAATATATTGTTTATTGTACTTGAGCTTTCCAAGGTTTCAAAAAGTAAATAATTTTGTCATTTGGAGTTCGTGCAGTCAATAATATCCACAAATCAACATCTTCCCCAACAACGGCAGTTGTATTTGAACTTGTCCATTGTTCTATTGCTGTTTCAATTATAAGGGCATCAGCGTCAATATCAACATGTTTTATTGGAATAACATCAGCTTTTAATTTTTCACATAACATTGAAATGAAGCGAAACTTATTGTGAGCATTTGAAAGAATTTGTTGTTGGTTTGTTGGAACTTTCATAGATCGATCAAAAACGATATCAACAGATGAAGATATTTTTGTAGACCGAAAACGTTGTTCTGCATCTTTAATATTATTTTTCGTATGATTAGTATAACCATCAAATACAATCGTACTGTTATAACCAAAATGTCTTTGTACATACTGAACAGAGAACAAATTTCAAAAAATAACGCGGAATGTGTACATATTATGTAAAATATGACTTTTTATTGTTAAAACCGCTATATCTCACGAATAATGGTGAGTCTTACGAGAAAAAATGTTTTAACCATTTTTGTAGAGAATTGTATGATCTACAATTTTTGACTTTTGTGAACATTTTTTCACGACAAAATTTACCGTTTTTGGGGAAAACGGAAAAAAACATAATTTTGACCCTTTGAGCTTGAATAAATTTTTATGCAGAGGTCGGATCGTCGGCGCGGCGACGACGACGTAAACATCCCTTTCATTTTCTGTTCGCATACAAAAATTTCATATAAACATCACAATAAACGTCCTTGACTTGAATTTCGTATGGCCTGGCACCACGACGATGGGAGTTTTTGTTTTTTGTTAATTTTACAGATAAATTTTTTACCTCCTTTACTCCACTAGTTCCTTATGGAATACAAATTATACTATATTTTGCTATATTTTTCTCGCCAGTTTTCTTTTATGACACTCTCGTAATGCATTCACTCAACTCATTCTTCACAAATTGAACAAAAGGTTAGGATAGAATCTCAAAACAAATTCGTTTCACTTTGGGTTGAGATTAGTACAGTGAAATAATAGAATGCCTAGCTGGTGTGAATGTGCATTCTAGATTTTTTTGGGATGTATTTCTGTTTGAGCATTATATCAATCTGTAATAGTCCAGTCAAAATAGACAAAAAAAGTCATAATTTAGACAAAATTCGCATAAAGCTGAAAATTGGCACAGACGTTAAATACATCATTATATGTAAATAAAATGTCAAAAGTCCCCGACGTCGTCTGTGCCAATTTCCAGCTTTATGTGAATTTTGTCTAGGTCAAATGTCTATTTTGTCTGGACTATAAGTGATGTTGTTGTTGACTTGTCGTAGAAGGATATTTTGAAATTGAGAAAAAAAAATAATGAGAAATGCATAGGTTTTACGCATTTTAGTCATTTTTAACACGCTTATATTAGCTTCACTTGTATGTATGTATGTATGTATGTATGTATGTATGTATGTATGTAACCGACACCTTTACACTCGATTTTGACCCACTTTACACGAACCGATTTTAATAAAATTTTGTACACATATCAAGAACCGGTGGCAAAACAATACTTTCATAAGTTTATCTCAATATCCTTATCAGGATTACCAGGATTAAATATTTTAATCCCACAGCTCCTGCTTTTTCCTGATTTTATTATGCGCTTATAAATACTAATAGACTCCCTTATTTTAAGTGCTGCGGTGGCTCAGTTGGTTAAAACGCGGTCTAGTTTCAGTTTGAGCGTCAAGGGTCGTGGGATCAAATCCTAGCTATGGGTGACTTTTTTTTTTTAATTAAAATTACGAGATTTTAAATAATAAATAAATAATTCCAATTTCATTTACAATTTCAATCAACTAAATGGGTCAATGAAATGTTTCAATGTTTTCTTAAATCACAAAATAAATATAGTTTGAAAATAAATACAGTTTAAATAAATATAGTTTGAAAAAACTAAAAAACACGCTTTTAAAACCCATCATACTAAAAAAGCGGAAAATAATTTTTAATATAAGCTGAAAAAAATAATGAACTAAAAATACAAGTGTTATTGTGAAAAAGCGTTGGGCGCATTGGCCATTTTTTTTTTTCATATATCGAGCGCCCCACGCTTATTCACAATAACACTTGTATTTTTAGTTCATTATTGTTTTCAGCTTATATTAAAAATTATTTTCCGCTTTTTTAGTATGATGGGTTTTAAAAGCGTGTTTTTTAGTTTTTTCAAACTATATTTATTTTTAACTTTTTAGTTTAACGTGCTTTAAAAGCGTGTTTTTTAGTTTTTTTTAAACTGTATTTATTTTGTGATTTAAGAAAACATTGAAACATTTCATTACTGGCCCTAAACGGGCGCTCTAAGAAATTCACGAATACTTAAAAACTAATGCCTTTCGGCCTATGAACTATTTTTTTTTTTTTTTGTTTTAAATGTTTATTTTGTTAGAAAATTTTTAAAAAAACTAACATCTTTGACTTTATTTATTTTTCCTTACATACTACGTCCTTAAAATAAAACTTAAAACTACCCCTAACCTACCTACAAACTAGAACAACCACAGCGGCAAAAGCTATGTCCTTAAAAATGTTTGTCCATGCTATGTCTGTAATTGTCTTTTTTTTTTTTATATTTTATTTTTTTTTTTTTTATTTAATTTTTTTTTTTAATACTTTTTTTGTATTTTTTTTTTTTAATTTATGTTTTTTTTATTTTTTTTTAATTTTTTATATTATAGTGCCACCGTCCCTACTCTACTTAATCTACTTAACCTAAGACTAAAAACAAGTATGTAAGCCGGCCAAGGCAAAAAATACCCCTCCCTGGTTTACCCCATATTAGTTTCATTTAGCCACCAAAACTGGTTCTCCTGCCTTCTCCTATCAATACGGTCCTGTTCGGAAACAGCCCTACTGAACCGGAGCTCCGCTCCATCTCGGGCGAGGATGTCTCGTTCGTATAAGAGTCGCCGGTCCACGGTTCTACGCCTGACGTGGTAGATAAGCGGTACTGCCAATCTATCCTGTATCAAGCCGCATTGGTCTAAATAAAGGAATGCCTCTGGTGGGATAAAGCCGCTCAAGCGTGCCATACCGAAGTATTCGTCGTTTGGATAGAACGCCCCGAAAATCAAATTATTGGTCGAAGTCATAGCTCTCGCAATGTGACCCCGAACAAGTTTTATCACGAAATTGTCAATTCTGTTGATCCGAGCTCCGTTGTATAAGACCTCGTTTGAATAATAATGCAAATAAGAAGATTCTGGTGTCCGATACCAACCGAGACATCTCCGGAGACACTGCCTCTCGAACACCCGAAACTTCTCCATTTGGGAAGGGGCAATGTTGAACCAAACAGGACAAGCATAGACTAGCATTGGCCGTATGAGGGCCATGTAGCAAATTACCTTCACCCTGGGGTCAAGCCGGCTGCTGTAAAACAGCAGTTTGGTCAGAGCGAGGGCTCCTCGGGCTCTGGTCAGAGCAGCACTTATATGCCTGTCGAAATACAAATACTGGTCCAACCAGATACCGAGGTACTTCACTACACTTTTGCACGCCAATGGCCGCCGGTCAGGCCCAACAATAACCATCTTGCGCCAATTCTTACATGTATCTCTCGTGGCCTTAGCCAACGGAGTTCGGAACAGAATTGTCTCCGACTTTTGGACGTTTATTTTCAGTTTCCAGTCGTCGCAATATCGCTGAATCCTCTCAAAGTCACGCTGCAAGAGAATTCTAATAACCTCAACCTTTCGGGCCGTTCTGTACGCAATCAGGTCGTCGGCATACGCAATTGCTTTAGTTAGGCTACCTATCAGATCACTGGTATAAATGCTGAAGAGGATCGGCGAATTGACCGCTCCCTGTTGAAGACCGTTTTTAATTTCGAAGATGCTGGTAGAGGTTACATTGCCACTTTTGACAACAAACTTTCTACCATTGAGCATATCATAAAGCATATACAATAATGGCTTACTGATGCCTAGTCTGGTGAGTTTTAGGTACAACCCTTCCAACCATACGGTGTCGAAGGCTTTCTCTAAATCCACCAGAACAGCACCCGTGCATTGTTTCTTGGATTTGTTCCATTGGATATCAGAAACGAGCTTAGACGCGGCATGAATACAGTCATGTCCTGCCTTGAACCCGAACTGATTATCCGGAATTATTGTGTTGTCCGCAGCCCACTTAGTCAGAGCCCTATTGATTACCTTCTCGAATACCTTGCTGATGCTTGGAAGAAGACTTATTGAACGAAGATTTGAAGGGTTGGAGTTGTCCTTTCCCTTTTTCGGGAGAGGATGCACCACAGCTGTCTTCCAACGCACTGGATAATATGCATTATTCAGCGCGTTGTTGAACAGTGTAGTATAAATGTCAATAGCTTCAGTCGGTAAATGTCTTAACACAATGTTGGGTATGCCATCTACACCTGCTGAATTTTTATTCTTTATTGAATTGAGGATGAGCTGGAGCTCTACCTTCGTGATGAGCAAGGGACTTGAATCCGTTCTTTCGGCGATTATAGCGTTAGCTAAGAAATCGTCATCAAACCGGGTGAAACCACAGTTCTCGTATAGCAAGAGGTCCAGAAAAGAACCGCTTCTTGGGTATGATGGCCTTTCAGTAGCCAGCAGGTCGACACCGTACTCAACACTGCCAAGATTCATCAAATTAAATAGATGATTACCTCTTGGGTTACTTGTTTGATTTCCCCAATCACCATGTTTGGCGTTCAAATCTCCTGCCAATATAAAATAGTTCTCTTCCAAGCCCAGTTTAAGTACTCTAAAAAGAATCTCGAGCTCTGAGATGAAGTTAGCTGGCTGCGGAGCATCAGCCGCGTAAGCCGCAATCAGATATAAGCGCTTACCTCTAGTGAGGGAAACACCTACGACGCAGACTTCCAAGGTCTGAAGCTTTCGCAAATCATTATTGTATATAACTTTATGATTAATACCTTTACGTATGAAGATTGCAACACCGCCTCCTTGATCAGAGTTGGGTCGATCCCTTCTTACGATATTGTAATTTTTATGAGTCAATTTGTGTTTCTGGTTTAGCTTAGTTTCGCTAGCCATAAACACATCAGGACTGTGGTCTTTCAACAACTGAAACAGAGTGGCTCTTCGTTCGATCCTAATCAATGAATTTACATTCAAACCTAGGATCCTAAGGCGCGACTTCGGCGGCGCCCTTAACCGTGAATATGCGCTTGGCCAGGCAACAAAGAGTAGAGATAATCTACTCTTTCGCCTTGCTCCCTGATCTGACTTTGCAGTCCTGTCAACTCATGCTCAGCAACAAGGATACAATGTCTGGCTGCCCCGCCGACACCTGAGGCACTTGGGCCTGTGGGGCGACCGGTGGTGGAGCCTGTCTCGTATTTCCCTTTCCTTTCGCATAGTTGGCGTAAGAAATATTGGGATTAACGATTGCACTTTTTGCTGTTGGAGCTTGTCTTACGGGTAGACTTGCGGCTTTTTGCCTGGCCTGTTTTTCCCGTATCTCTTGGACCTTAGGACAGCCCCGATAATTAGCAGGGTGCCCCTCGTTCCCGCAGATGACACACTTGAGCTGGGCCATGTCTTCGACCCGCTCGGTCCCTAACCTGCACTCACCTCTATTGTGGGTTTCGGCGCATTTCACACAGCGCAACAGCATTTCGCAGTTGGCCGCAGCGTGACCGAACCTTTGGCAGCGCATGCATTGCAGCATGTCGTCATGCCTCTTTAATTTTTCCCAGTGTATAACCTGGTAGTCTAGGAAGGTGATATTCCTTAGACTCTCCAGTCTACTTTGGGGCGACAGAGTTACAAGGAAAATTGGCAGTTTATGCCCCTCCCGTCTGGACTTGACCGTGGTGAATGGCTTGACCCCGACGAATTCGAGGTCATCACTGGCCTTTGAACGGAGCTCATCTAGGAGTTCTCCAGGTTCCGTGTAGGAACTGATTCCCTTTAACAGGGCCGTTTTTGGTTTTTCACTCCTAGGAGTGAAGCTGAAGAATTCAGCGGTGGCTTCTCTAAGACACTCTTTAACTAATTTGTATTCGGCCAATGTGAAGCATTGAACCGAATACCTTTTCTGTTGCTCATTTATAATTTTAATTGTAAAATTGTTGTTAGTGGCCGACTTACATACCTGTTTAATGTCTTCTAGGTCGACCCTATAGGTCCGAATTGGTGGCACTTTCTCGGACTTAGGCCGTGGTTGCTGCTGGTGTTGCTGCCTCGCTGCTGCTGATGTTGATGCTGCTGATGGTGCTGCTGCTGATGGTGCTGCTGCTGATGGTGCTGCTGCTGTTGTCGCTGCTACTGGTGCTGATGTTGATGCTACAGCTTGTGCTACTGGTGCTGCTACAGCAGCTGGGACAATTTTTGCTATTGTGGCAGTTTTTGGGGCCCCCGATGTACTGGGGACTTTTTGTGCCGCCCCTGTAGTTTGCTTGGGCGGCTGCTTTTGTTGTTGTTGTTGTTGCTGCGGCACCCTTTGTGGCTTGGGTGCTGCCGACGGTGCAGCTCTAGTTTGCTGCTGCTTTTGTTGCTGCTGTTGTTGTTGGTGCTTCTGTTGCTGTTGTTGCTGTTGCTGCTTTCGCAACTCAGCCAGCTCAGCTTCTCTCCTCCGACTCGCCTCCTGCTTCTTCTTTAGGAGTTGCAGGAAGGGCTCCATACGCTCTTTAATTTTTGCTATTTCGTCGTATAGCTCATTGACGATGCTCTGAGCCTCCTCTACTTCGCCCTCTTCCTCCTCGTCCGAGGACGCCTCAGTCGACAGGAACGCAAACCTGTTGCTGTCCCCGGACCTGTACATGACCTCACCATCCTCTGAGACATATTCGATGTCGTCATCGGATGGTGAGGTGATAAGTTGTTGCTGCATTTTTTTTGCTGCTATTGTTTTGGCTTTGCGCGCCGTCTCCGTGCCTGCAGCTGGCAGCTCAGCTGAGGCGAACGTGGAGCGACGCTTCACCAAATTCGGCGTGCACCGAATACTCCTCCTCCTTTTGCTACTAGTATTGGCTGAAATTGCCGTTGCTACTGTAGTTGCTGTTGTTTTTTGGGCCTCTTGCGAGGTCCCAGTAGCTGTAGCCGTTGACGGCTTGCTTGTTGTTGATATTGTTGCTGCTGCTGGCTGATCTGCTTTCGCTGGTCCCGCTGCTGTAGCTGTACCAGTAGCTGATGCCGTTGGTGACCTACTTCCACTTGCTTTACTTGGGACACCTTTCGATGCCCCAGCAAGCTTCTTCCCTTCCATTTGTTTCCTTTTGAGAAACTTCTCCACTTCTAATTATGTTTTTTAATTTTTATGTTAAAAAAACACTCGCCCGAGATGGGACTCGAACCTGGCACCTTCGGGTCTGAGTCCGACGTCTACTCCTCTGTGCTACTGCACACTTGAAAAATATGGTGGTTAAAAGATAACTTGTAACACGCGATGATATTACTATAAAACACTGTGAAAGCCGAAACACGTCCACTTGCTGACACAGTTGATGATCGACTTTTTTCGAGCTAGGATTTGAACCCACGACCCTTGACGCTCAAACTGAAACGTGACCGCGCTTTAACCAACTGAGCCACCGCAGCACTTAAAATGAGGGAGTCTATTAATATTTATTAGCGCGTAATAAAATCATGAAAAAGCAGGAGCTGTGGGATTAAAATATTTAATCCTGGTAATCCTGATAAGGATATTGAGATAAACTTATGAAATTATTGTTTTGCCACCGGTTCTTGATATGTGTACAAAATTTTATTAAAATCGGTTCGTGTAAAGTGGGTCAAAATCGAGTGTAAAGGTGTCGGTTACATACATACATACATACATACATACATACATACATACATACATACATACATACATACAAGTGAAGCTAATATAAGCGTGTTAAAAAAACTAAAAAACACGCTTTTAAAGCACGTTAAACTAAAAAGTTAAAAATAAATATAGTTTGAAAAAACTAAAAAACACGCTTTTAAAGCACGTTAAACTAAAAAGTTAATAAATATTGTTTGAAAAAAACTAAAAAACACGCTTTTAAAACCCATCATACTAAAAAACGGAAAATAATTTTTAATATAAGCTGAAAACAATAATGAACTAAAAATACAAGTGTTATTGTGAAAAAGCGTTTGGCGCATTGGCCATATTTTTTTTTTTTTTCATATATCGAGCGCCCCACGCTTATTCACAATAACACTTGTATTTTTAGTTCATTATTGTTTTCAGCTTATATTAAAAATTATTTTCCGTTTTTTAGTATGATGGGTTTTAAAAGCGTGTTTTTTAGTTTTTTTCAAACAATATTTATTTTTAACTTTTTAGTTTAACGTGCTTTAAAAGCGTGTTTTTTAGTTTTTTTTTTAAACTGTATTTATTTTCACAGATTTGATGTTTTTTTGTGATTTAAGAAAACATTGAAACATTTCATTGACCCATTTAGTTGATTGAAATTGTAAATGAAATTGGAATTATTTATTTATTATTTAAAATCTCGTAATTTTAATTAAAAAAAAAAAGTCAGCCATAGCTAGGATTTGATCCCACGACCCTTGACGCTCTAACTGAAACGTGACCGCGCTTTAACCAACTGAGCCACCGCAGCACTTAAAATGAGTCAGTCTATTAATATTTATAAGCGCATAATAAAATCAGGAAAAAGCAGGAGCTGTGGGATTAAAATATTTAATCCTGGTAATCCTGATAAGGATATTGAGATAAACTTATGAAATTATTGTTTTGCCACCGGTTCTTGATATGTGTACAAAATTTTATTAAAATCGATTCGTGTAAAGTGGGTCAAAATCGAGTGTAAAGGTGTCGGTTACATACATACATACATACATACATACATACATACATACAAGTGAAGCTAATATAAGCGTGTTAAAAATAAATATAGTTTGAAAAAACTAAAAAACACGCTTTTAAAACCCATCATACTAAAAAAGCGGAAAATAATTTTTAATATAAGCTGAAAACAATAATGAACTAAAAATACAAGTGTTATTGTGAATAAGCGTGGGGCGCTCGATATATGAAAAAAAAAATGGCCAATGCGCCCAACGCTTTTTCACAATAACACTTGTATTTTTAGTTCATTATTTTTTTCAGCTTATATTAAAAATTATTTTCCGCTTTTTTAGTATGATGGGTTTTAAAAGCGTGTTTTTTAGTTTTTTCAAACTATATTTATTTAAACTGTATTTATTTTCAAACTATATTTATTTTGTGATTTAAGAAAACATTGAAACATTTCATTGACCCATTTAGTTGATTGAAATTGTAAATGAAATTGGAATTATTTATTTATTATTTAAAATCTCGTAATTTTAATTAAAAAAAAAAAGTCACCCATAGCTAGGATTTGATCCCACGACCCTTGACGCTCAAACTGAAACTAGACCGCGCTTTTTTTTTTTTTTTTTTTTTTTTAATTCAAATTTTTATTCATTATTCACTTAAAACTACTTACATACTAGACAAAATTCAATAAACTAGCCTACTTAATGATACTTAAATATAACTTACTGGCCCTAAACGGGCGCTCTAAGAAATTTAAGAATACTTAAAAACTAATGCCTTTCGGCCTATGAACTAATTTTTTTTTTTGTTTTTTTTTTTTAAATGTTTATTTTGTTAGAAAATTTTTAAAAAAAACTAACATCTTTGACTTTATTTATTTTTCCTTACATACTACGTCCTTAAAATAAAACTTAAAACTACCCCTAACCTACCTACAAACTACTTAAAACTAGAACAACCACAGCGGCAAAAGCTATGTCCTTAAAAATGTATGTCCATGTTATGTCTGTAATTGTCTTTTTTTTTTTTATTTTTTATTTATTTATTTTTTTTTTTTTATTTAATTTTTTTTTTTTTTAATACTTTTTTTTTTTTTTTTTTTTTTTTTTTTTTTAATTTATGTTTTTTTTAATTTTTTTTTTAATTTTTTATATTATAGTGCCACCGTCCCTACTCTACTTAATCTACTTAACCTAAGACTAAAAACAAGTATGTAAGCCGGCCAAGGCAAAAAATACCCCTCCCCGGTTTACCCCATATTAGTTTCATTTAGCCACCAAAACTGGTTCTCCTGCCTTCTCCTATCAATACGGTCCTGTTCGGAAACAGCCCTACTGAACCGGAGCTCCGCTCCATCTCGGGCGAGGATGTCTCGTTCGTATAAGAGTCGCCGGTCCACGGTTCTACGCCTGACGTGGTAGATAAGCGGTACTGCCAATCTATCCTGTATCAAGCCGCATTGGTCTAAATAGAGGAATGCCTCTGGTGGGATAAAGCCGCTCAAGCGTGCCATACCGAAGTATTCGTCGTTTGGATAGAACGCCCCGAAAATCAAATTATTGGTCGAAGTCATAGCTCTCGCAATGTGACCCCGAACAAGTTTTATCACGAAATTGTCAATTCTGTTGATCCGAGCTCCGTTGTATAAGACCTCGTTTGAATAATAATGCAAATAAGAAGATTCTGGTGTCCGATACCAACCGAGACATCTCCGGAGACACTGCCTCTCGAACACCCGAAACTTCTCCATTTGGGAAGGGGCAATGTTGAACCAAACAGGACAACCATAGACTAGCATTGGCCGTATGAGGGCCATGTAGCAAATTACCTTCACTCTGGGGTCAAGCCGACTGCTGTAAAACAGCCGTTTCGTCAGAGCGAGGGCTCCTCGGGCTCTGGTCAGAGCAGCACTTATATGTCTGTCGAAATACAAATACTGGTCCAACCAGATACCGAGGTACTTCACTACACTTTTGCACGCCAATGGCCGCCGGTCAGGCCCAACAATAACCATCTTGCGCCAATTTTTACAAGTATCTCTCGTGGCCTTAGCCAACGGAGTTCGGAACAGAATTGTCTCCGACTTTTGGACGTTTATTTTCAGTTTCCAGTCGTCGCAATATCGCTGAATCCTCTCAAAGTCACGCTGCAAGAGAATTCTAATAACCTCAACCTTTCGGGCCGTTCTGTACGCAATCAGGTCGTCGGCATACGCAATTGCTTTAGTTAGGCTACCTATCAGATCACTGGTATAAATGCTGAAGAGGATCGGCGAATTGACCGCTCCCTGTTGAAGACCGTTTTTAATTTCGAAGATGCTGGTAGAGGTTACATTGCCACTTTTGACAACAAACTTTCTACCATTGAGCATATCATAAAGCATATACAATAATGGCTTACTGATGCCTAGTCTGGTGAGTTTTAGGTACAACCCTTCCAACCATACGGTGTCGAAGGCTTTCTCTAAATCCACCAGAACAGCACCCGTGCATTGTTTCTTGGATTTGTTCCATTGGATATCAGAAACGAGCTTAGACGCGGCATGAATACAGTCATGTCCTGCCTTGAACCCGAACTGATTATCCGGAATTATTGTGTTGTCCGCAGCCCACTTAGTCAGAGCCCTATTGATTACCTTCTCGAATACCTTGCTGATGCTTGGAAGAAGACTTATTGAACGAAGATTTGAAGGGTTGGAGTTGTCCTTTCCCTTTTTCGGGAGAGGATGCACCACAGCTGTCTTCCAACGCACTGGATAATATGCATTATTCAGCGCGTTGTTGAACAGTGTAGTATAAATGTCAATAGCTTCAGTCGGTAAATGTCTTAACACAATGTTGGGTATGCCATCTACACCTGCTGACTTTTTATTCTTTATTGAATTGAGGATGAGCTGGAGCTCTACCTTCGTGATGAGCAAGGGACTTGAACCCGTTCTTTCGGCGATTATAGCGTTAGCTAAGAAATCGTCATCAAACCGGGTGAAACCACAGTTCTCGGATCGCCAATGAGTAATATCATTCCTCAGATAGAAGTGGTGAAGTAGGGCCCTGTTTTCCAGGTCGTGGTTCGGGCGAGTGCAAGCATTCACCTTATACACTTGCTGGAAAGCAGCACCAATCGTCTCCACTTTCTCCTGCGGATCCTCAATCACAAAGAAGTCATCGTCCAAGACGGCTTCTTCTGGATTAATTTGCGCTGTCAGAAGTACGTCTCTGTTCTCTGTCGTTCTCTGGAGCTTAAGACACGGAAGGTCGTTTTGATTATTTTTTCGGAAAATCTTATTAATTTGCGGGAACATACTCGGGTCGCTAGAGTTAACGGCCCGAATTTTCTGGTCCCAGTGCAAATTAATAGACAATCTGTAATTTTCCTTTATCAGGGTGTTGACGTTTTTAATTGACGCCTTCAGTGTCCTAATCTCCATGTCGTGGGGGTCTGTGAATCGTCTGTACAAGTTCTTAAGTCTTGTCAGTAGTCCGCTTTTATGTCTGTGAAGTGCGTCTATAGTCGCGTTACTGTAGGCGTTTGTTTCGTCGCGCTCTTTGTACTTCGGTAATGTCCGTTCCATTGTTCGTTTAATTATACTGTCCATCTGTTGAAGGTGTTGGTCGATTTCAGTGTTTGTCAAGTTTCTGTTGTTTGGCGGAGATATGTCACTCGAGCGGAGTTCTCTTGCTAGAACTTGGGTGAAACGTGGCCAGCGCATCTTACTATAATTGTAAGAGTGCGCTGGTACGAATTCCTCCAGTTCCACAAGCTCGTTGGGTATCTGCATTAGAGCAGCCAAGCCGCAATGGTCGCTGTCGTAATCTATTGTCTGTAGACAATTTCTTGGGTGAGTACCCACTTTGTCAGTTACTGTCAGTCTTGTGTCGTATAGCAAGAGGTCCAGAAAGGAACCGCTTCTTGGATATGATGGCCTTTCAGTAGCCAGCAGGTCGACACCGTACTCAACACTGCAAAGATTCATCAAATTAAATAGATGATTACCTCTTGGGTTACTTGTTTGATTTCCCCAATCACCATGTTTGGCGTTCAAATCTCCTGCCAATATAAAATAGTTCTCTTCCAAGCCCAGTTTAAGTACTCTAAAAAGAATCTCGAGCTCTGAGATGAAATTAGCTGGCTGCGGAGCATCAGCCGCGTAAGCCGCAATCAAATATAAGCGCTTACCTCTAGAGAGGGAAACACCTACGACGCAGACTTCCAAGGTCTGAAGCTTTCGCAAATCATTATTGTATATAACTTTATGATTAATACCTTTACGTATGAAGATTGCAACACCGCCTCCTTGATCAGAGTTGGGTCGATCCCTTCTTACGATATTGTAATTTTTATGAGTCAATTTGTGTTTCTGGTTTAGCTTAGTTTCGCTAGCCATAAACACATCAGGACTGTGGTCTTTCAACAACTGAAACAGAGTGGCTCTTCGTTCGATCCTAATCAATGAATTTACATTCAAACCTAGGATCCTAAGGCGCGACTTCGGCGGCGCGCCCTTAACCCTGAATTTGCGCTTGGCCAGGCAACAAAGAGTAGAGGTAATCTACTCTTTCGCCTTGCTCCCTGATCTGACTTTGCAGTCCTGTCAACTGGCCTTGAATGCTCAGCAACAAGGATACAATGTCTGGCTGCCCCGCCGACACCTGAGGCACTTGGGCCTGTGGGGCGACCGGTGGTGGAGCCTGTCTCGTATTTCCCCTTCCTTTCGCATAGTTGGCGTAAGAAATATTGGGATTAACGATTGCACTTTTTGCTGTTGGAGCTTGTCTTACGGGTAGACTTGCGGCTTTTTGCCTGGCCTGTTTTTCCCGTATCTCTTGGACCTTAGGACAGCCCCGATAATTAGCAGGGTGCCCCTCGTTCCCGCAGATGACACACTTGAGCTGGGCCATGTCTTCGACCCGCTCGGTTCCTAACCTGCATTCACCTCTATTGTGGGTTTCGGCGCATTTCACACAGCGCAACAGCATTTCGCAGTTGGCCGCAGCGTGACCGAACCTTTGGCAGCGCATGCATTGCAGCATGTCGTCATGCCTCTTTAATTTCTCCCAGTGTATGACCTGGTAGTCTAGGACGGTAATATTCCTTAGACTCTCCAGTCTACTTTGGGGCGACAAAGTAACAAGAAAGATTGGCAGTTTATGCCCCTCCCGTCTGGACTTGACCGTGGTGAATGGCTTGACCCCGACGAATTCGAGGTCATCACTGGCCTTTGAACGGAGCTCATCTAGGAGTTCTCCAGGTTCCGTGCAGGAACTGATTCCTTTCAACAGGACCGTCTTTGGTTTTTCACTCCTAGGGGTGAAGCTGAAGAATTCAGCGGTGGCTTCTCTAAGACACTCTTTGACTAACTTGTATTCGGCCAATGTGAAGCATTGCACCGAATACCTTTTTTGTACTTCATTTATTATTTTTATTGTAAAATTATTATTAGTGGCCGACTTACATACCTGTTTAATGTCTTCTAGGTCGACCCTATAGGTTCGAATTGGTGGCACTTTCTCGGACTTAGGCCGTGGTTGCTGCTGGTGTTGCTGCCTCGCTGCTGCTGATGTTGATGCTGCTGATGGTGCTGCTGCTGATGATGCTGTTGCTGTTGGTGCTGCTGTTGGTGTTGCTGCTGGTGCTGCTGACGCTGATGCTGCTGCTTGTAGTGTTGCTGGTGCTGCTACAGCAGCTGGGACCATTTTTGATGATGTAGCTGGAACTGCGGCAGCTACAGTTTTTGGGGGCCCCGATGCACTGGGGATTTTTTGTGCCGCCCCTGCGGTTAGTTTTGGCTGCTTCTTTTGTTGTTGTTGTGCCACCCTTTGTGGCTTGGGCGCTGCCAAAGGCTTGTTAGCAGCTTTATTTTGCTGCTGCTGTTGTTGTTGCTGTTGCTGCTGCTGTTGTTGTTGTTGTTGCTGCTTCTGTTGCTGTTGTTGCTTTCGCAACTCAGCCAACTCAGCCTCCTTCCGCCGTCTCGCCTCCTGCTTCTTTCTTAGCAGTTCGAGGTAGGGCTCCATCTGTTTTTTGATTTTGTCGATCTCGTCGTACAGATCGTTGACGATCGACTGGGCCTCTTCTACCTCGCCCTCTTCTTCTTCGTCCGAGGACGACTCTGTCGTCAGGAACGCAAACCTATTGCTGTCCCCGGACCTGAACCTTACCTCACCATCTTCGGACACATATTCTATGTCGTCATCTGATGGTGAGGTAATTAATTGTCGTTGTAATTTTTCGGCTGCTCGAGTTTTGGCCTTACGCGCCGTCTCCTTGCCTGCAGCTGGCAGCTCAGCTGAGGCGATCGTGGAGCGACGCTTAACCAAATTCGGCGTACAGCGAATGCTCCGCCTCCTTTTGCTTACCGTATAATCTGGCACTGCCGTTGCTACTTTAGCTACTGTTGTTGTATTTTGGGCCTCTTGCGAGGTCCCAGTAGCTGTAGCCGCTGGCGGCTTGCTTGTTTTTGATGATGTTGTTGGCTGGTCTGCTGTTGATGGTCCCGCTGCTGTAGCTGTACCAGATGCCGTTGGTGACCTACTTGCTTTATTTGGGACACCTTTCGATGCCCCAGCAAGTTTCTTGCCATCCATCGCCTTCCTCTTCAGGAATTTCTCCAATTTTTGTTTTTTTTTTTTTTTTTATTTAAAAAAACTTACGCCCGAGCTGGAACTCGAACGCGAAACCTTCGGGTCTGGGTCCGATGTCTCTTCCTTTGTGCTACTGCACAACTTAAATTTCGTTGGTTTAAAAGAGACTTTGTTACTCGCGGTGATTTTATTTAAAGAGCTGTGAAAGCCGAAACACGTCTATATGCTAACACAGTTGGAGATCGACTGGACCGCGCTTTAACCAACTGAGCCACCGCAGCACTTAAAATAAGGGAGTCTATTAATATTTATAAGCGCATAATAAAATCAGGAAAAAGCAGGAGCTGTGGGATTAAAATATTTAATCCTGGTAATCCTGATAAGGATATTGAGATAAACTTATGAAATTATTGTTTTGCCACCGGTTCTTGATATGTGTACAAAATTTTATTAAAATCGGTTCGTGTAAAGTGGGTCAAAATCGAGTGTAAAGGTGTCGGTTAGTTTGAAAAAAACTAAAAAATACGCTTTTAAAACCCATCATACTAAAAAAGCGGAAAATAATTTTTAATATAAGCTGAAAACAATAATGAACTAAAAATACAAGTGTTATTGTGAATAAGCGTGGGGCGCTCGATATATGAAAAAAAAATATGGCCAATGCGCCCAACGCTTTTTCACAATACATTGTATTTTTAGTTCATTATTGTTTTCAGCTTATATTAAAAATTATTTTCCGCTTTTTTAGTATGATGGGTTTTAAAAGCGTGTTTTTTAGTTTTTTTCAAACTATATTTATTTTAGATGAGTATTATAATTAAAGAAAAGATGTTGAGCATTCTCTGTTGGTTAGCAGTGGGGAAATGTATGTTCGTAAAATTGCACCCTTATTCCGACAGAAAAAAATCGACAGTGTGAAGTCGGTATTACGATAGTCGACTACCCTAAAATTTAATTTGTGGATTACATTCATTCGGTATTGCGATAGTCGTTTTTTCGACTAAATCGACAAATATAGTCGTTGCGAAAATTGTTGAAGACTAGTTGAACAATTTTAAAAAAGTAAGTTTTTTTTTCAATTTATTTTGTGTTTTATAATCACACAATAATTTTAAAGGATGAAAATAGCAAATTCACACCAAATTCGAAGGCGTGTAAAGCTGATGGAGCAACACCAGCATCAAGCTAAAAATTTAAAGAATACAGAAGCAAACTCTGTGATGAATTGGGAACGAGTTACAACATCTCTATTCTTACCAGCATAACATTTTATGCTATACAATCCTTTACTATTGTAGTATCTATATTGAAGTTCTTTCTTTGGTGCGATTATTTTAATGTAAGTCGTCCCATCGACGCACCCGATAACTCCTAGAATTCCTGCTTGTTGAAGGAAGTGTATTTTGGCTTCGTTTTTTTCTTCATCCGAAAGAACCATCCTGATTCAAATCGGGCAAAGTTTTCCTTCCAGCATATTTATCATTTCTGTAAGAACATTACTCCTAGTTGGTTGAGCCATTCCTTAATTAAAATCGTTTCCGACACCTTTTTGATAACTCCCTTCAGAGAAAAATCTAAGTGTAGCGGCAAGTTTCAAAACAGTAGGAATCGCCAGGCTACGTTGTTGAGGAAGACTGTCTTCTATTAGATCCAAGACATATTTGAAGGCATGTTTGTCCAGCCGAAAGTACATTTTAAATCTTTAATGTATATCTTTAATATATATCTTCTTAATATATATAAATCTCGTGTCACAATGTTTGTCCTCAATGGACTCCTAAACCACTTAACCGATTATAATAAAATTCGCACACCATGTGCAGTTCGATCCAACTTGAGAGATAGGATAGTTTAAATCTCAAATTATAGTCGCAATTTTAATTTATTGCTAATTATTTGTCTGTTATTATTTGACAGTCACAATTATCTGTTAGCTCCAAACGATTTTATCAGATAGCGACATCTGTGCACTGGATTGAGTAAGTTAAGAATTCAATAGATGGCGCTATGTCATATATTCCATATAAGCTACAACTTGATAGCATAACCACCACATGTTGCTGAGACTAAAGTGCAGGTTAAATTTAGTTTGTAGTAAACCGAAATACAGTGAATTTTACTTTTTCAATTTTTGGTGTTAGCGTTAATACTTAATCAAATAGCTATATTTGATATATGTATAATGTATATGTATGTATGTATATAATATGAAATTTGGCACAGACATAGAGTATAGTCTTAAAAAGCACGTACTTTAATTTTTACCCTGGTAAAATGTATTTTTTAGCACAACGAAACAGATGTTTTCAACAACTTCGGTTGTCCTGCCGATCGGTTCACTTTTTAATAAACTTACGAAATTCACCGGGCCATCAAGAAAACAAAATTGTATTGGAAATCAAATAAGCAACAACAATATTTTTCCATAGCTTAAGTTTCTGCATTAAATTGGGGCAAGACGAAGTTTGCCGGGTCCTCTAGTATATATATATATATATATATATATATATATATATATATATATATATATATAAATTTGATTTTTCAAATGCCAAAATGTCATCTGTTGTTGTGGAACATTGTGGTATGTAAAATTTGAAGAGAAAGATGGCGATTAAGTTCTAGTATACCAAAATAAAATCGACTCGACCCGACAGTCGACTAGAGTCGACTAGAGTCGATTTTTTTAATCGACTACCATGATACAACTAATAAAGATAGCGCATTGCGCATGTGAGGTTTTGGTTGTCAAACAATCGTGACGTCACGAACACTCATCGAACTGAAGAGAGTTCGTATTTTTGGCGCAATTTCACTCTATTTCCTGTCGTGAATGTTAAAGGAAGTGAATTTTCAAAGTTTAAAATCAATAGTTATTTAAAGTCGTATTGTTTATAATTTAAGTATATTAAATAAAAAAATATTTATTAATAAACATGGGTGTTTGTTCGGTTTTTGACTGCAATAACAACCAAAGAAAGAAGATAACGAGAGATTTCAGCTTTCATAAATTTCCAAAAGGAAATTCAAATCTCTCGAAGCAATGGACCTTGTACACCAAACACAAGGATAAAATTAATGTTTAATTGCAAGAATTTGTAGTCTCCACTTTTTGCGAGAAGATTCTATAAACAATATTAAGTATAAAATGGATAAGTTAATACGAAAAAGAAGTTCAGAACTAGAATCTGAAATAGATTTATGTCAATAGGATTCACACGGTATCGGATTTTGAAACCAGATGCAGTTCCTATGGTTTATCCAAAGCAACTGTCCACTATTAGAACAAGCTCAATTTGATGAGTTAACTGAACAATTGTAAGTACCTACATATCTAATAATATTTGTAGGCATTTATGATAGGAAAAAAGTCTTAATCGTACTATCCACGCAGTTTGAAAATGTATAAAATAATTTGTTTTTATAAACTTATTAGAAAAACCTTATGAAAAAAATGAGCAACTCAAAACAGAGTTAAGGACTAAGACCAGAAGGACTCTATACATAGCTTAGTGCCAGTATGGAAAATCCTTGGTATGTTATTTCATATTAAATAAAAAATGCTTGAATTAATCGATTAAATCAATCCCTTATTTGTTTGTTTTTAAAGACCAAAGAGTTTTTGTATTCGCCAACGTACCACATTTAATGAAATTGGTAAGAAATCATTTTATTGACCAGAGATTGGAAATTAACGGAAAGGTTGTCAAAAAAGTCATAATTTTAAAACTTCTTTCCTTCTTCGGGAGAGCTGATGAGTATAACTCATAAGATTACACCCAAAACATTGAATGTTGTACAAGCAGAAAGACAAAAAGTCAAACATGCTACAAAGTTGTTCTCTCACACTGTCGCCAAAGCGTTTTCGCTAGCTGTTGGCCTTGGATACCTCGAAGACGAAAGTTGGGAAGAGTGCTATCAACTGTTAAAATATGTAAAAACATTAATGTATCGCACAGTATTTCAATTTAAAATTTTTTGCAGACAAATGATTGGTTCGACGTCATGAATGTCAGGTCTCCCTACAGTGATTCACGTGAAAGGGTCCACGCATACGGACTACATTAGGAAACCCGAAATAAAATTTAAAATGACATGTCGGATATGATTTTAAATATGCGGGTAGTTGGCAAAAAATGTTTGCTACTATTTCAATAAGGTAAATTACACAACTATTTCAAATAAACACTATTGAATGTATTATATTGAAGGTATCGTGCAATCTAATAATGCCCTGCAATTAATGCACAAGGATGTATTGGAACGTTTTGGCGTTAAGTTCATAATGACATACCGATTGAACCAAGACGTCCTTGAAAACTTCTTCGGTGTTATAAGAGCTAAAGGTGGTCTTCATGATCACCCAGATCGCCAAGAGTTTAAGTACAGGATGAGGTCATACATCCTTGGGCACAATGAAGGTGCACTTTCTGACAATGAAAATGTTAATGTGGATAATACACCAGACTTCTGTTTGGAAGAAATTTCTTTGACAGGTTTGATCTCACAATCAAATAATCGATTCATCTTAACAATATTCGCTTTTTCAGGAAGGCTTTTTGTCGTTGTGAAAGTCGACAATAGCATGCCTATTGCTTCTGAGCCAGAAGAAAATCTCCCACTTGCTTACGATGATAGTTTGGAAAACTTGGCTGTCTACATTTGCCATCGTTTTAAATACATCATACCAAACCTGGAACAAATTTAACCAGTCGAAAGCTCTTGAGTCAATCATTTGGACGAAGGAGGCTTGTCTAAAGCAAATCCCACAATGATGGCTCACTTCGCTGCATTAGAAAATGTTTTTAATGCAGTAAATGGAGAAGGTGAAGGCATTTACATCCGTCCAACATTAGAAATATTAATATTTCATTATAACAACAAAATATCTAAACAAATTACTGACATTGTTTTGTTTTGATTTCACATACTGAATAATAAACGTCAAACTCGCTGAGAGTTCGCGACGTAGATGCGCAGAACGAAACAAAAATAGAAACGCGAATGCGCTATCTGTTTTAGTTGTGTCATGGGCTTGAAGTGTCTCCGAAGTTTCTGATGCTGTATAAGAATTTCTTGCCATCATCTAGTGCTGCAGTTTGGGATGGTTGTCAGAGTGGTTTGAGACGTCAGCAGGTGTCCCACAAGGATGTATTCTAAGCCCTCTTATATTCGCGCTATTAATTGATGATATTGTTGAAATGCTTCCTGGAGGTCTTATGTTCGCTGGAACTCTCATAAAAGTTCTTCCCTACTGCATGGGCTGCAAGCCTTTGGTGTTACACCCTTCGAAGAATTTGAAGCTGTTAAAAGATTTTTCTTCAAACGATTATTTCGATTGCCAAATTCAGCACCAACCTATGCTATACACGTGGAATCTGGCTTACTATGCAGACTATCTAACAAAAGTAATGAGGAAAAGTAATAAAAGTCTTCACAAAAAAATTCTGATAAGACAACTGCAGGGGGGTTATTATGAAAATAGATACTCGTTCAAAATAAGGCGTATTCGTTAAATTGCGATTAAGAAAAACGAGAATCGTAAAAATTACGATACTCGTATTTTTATTTACGAGTGCCTTCAGCTCTCGTTCAGCTTTTTATAATTTGACATTTGTTAATAGGAGTGAAGTTAGTTGCGCTTTTAAAAAATTATCATTTTTAGTTTTTGCCTGGCAATTTGTTTTGCTTTCTATTTTCGTATCTTGTAATCGCTCTTCGCCATGACTTTCGTTTCTTCGAGTTTCGTTTTTTCTGCCGTTCGTTTCGTAATTCATAATAAGGGCCCAGTAATCAGTATCCTTTTAGAGAGTGGAATTAGTTGGCCTTAAGCAATGACCTTTCTTTGTCCTTAACAGAAGAAAACGTTGTTGAATGGAACAATATATTCGCATCAATTATTGCTAAGACCGATGAAAGGATTTTTGACCAGCACCTTACCAGAGCATCATCGTCGACTTCAAGGTTATTCTACAGCAAGCATGTCAAACTCAATGGTTATCACGGGCCAAAACAGCAGGATCTAAATTTTTATGGGCCGCAAAATAAAAAGAAGAAAAGATTGTTCTATGAAACAAATTTATTTAAAGAAAGAACAAGAAGAAGAACAGTAGCAATATTAATTTTTTCTGGCAGACACTTGGCATCTCTTTTCTGTTACCATCTTCTCAACTTGTGGTGAAATTTTGTTGGCAGTTATTACTTTTAGAACAGACCCCAAATGTAAATCAGTTATTCTGGATCTTACAGGTGACTTATTTCCTTTCATCAGTGAAAATAACTGCTCGCATCGATAGGTGCTTCCAAACATACAAATGATTTCATAAGCCAATCTTCGAGTCTTCTCAAATCTGACTGGCACGTACTTGTGAAATTCAGGTATCCCAACTTCAATAAACTTAGATCTCAGATCGGAGTCACATTGGATTTCGATTACCTCCATTTGCATTTGGTACCTGACTGTATATTTATAGAAAAAATCGATGAAAATAAAGAAAACTTGTCTTTCAAAGACTCAAAATCTGCGAAACGTTTTTCAAATTCATTTCTAAGGCTTAAAATTTTCTCTGCGTACCTATTTGTAATAGGACACTGTTTCACTTAAACTTAGTTTATACATATTGCATATAGGAAAATGCGTCAAATTCTCTTCTCTCAAGTTTTTTTCCCAAAGATCTAGCTTGCATTTGAATGCTTTAACATGGTCACACATTTTCGTAATGATTTGATCTGTTCCTTGTAGTTTTAAGTCTAAGTCGGATAGATGTTTTGTTATATCTACCATGAAAGATATATCCTGCAACCAGACAGAATCATGAAACAACCTTGTGTCTTCATTTTTACTTATCAAAAATTGACATAATATTTCTGCTTTCAAGTCCCAGAACCGTTGAAGAACCTTTGAGGAAGATAGACAACGTACCTCAGTATAGTATGTTAAGCCGGAATATTCACTTCCTAGTTCACTTAAGAAATCCGAAAACTGACGCTGATTTAAGCCACGCGATTTTAGAAAATTTATAATTTTTTTCAGAGGTTTCAACACATGTTCCATGTTCATTACTTTCGTGCACAAAACCTCCTGGTGGATAATACAATGCGTGTGATGAATGTTTGATTCGTGATAAGATTCACGGATGTTGCTTTGTAATATTGCTACAAAACCGTTGTTTTTTCCAGTCATTGAAGGAGCACCATCTGTTGCAACAGAAATCAATTTGGACAGGGGAAGATTGTATGTTTGGAGAAGTTCATAAACACATTTAAATATGTCTTTCCCTGTTGTAGTCCCATGCATTGGTACTAGTTCCAATAACTCCTCAAAAACATTGAAATTCGTGTCGCAAGCACGAAGAAACACAGCTAATTGAGCTTTGCCTCCAATATCCGTACTTTCGTCACAGGCAATCGAATAAGCTTCAAAACTTGTTGACTTTTCTTTGATCTGATCAGTTACATATATTGCTAGCTAAATCGGTAACTCTTTCCGCAACTGTATTTTTTGATAAAGAGATTCCTCGAAAAGCCTTCACACTTTCAGGACAAACAATTTCTGCAGCTTTTATCATACATTCCTTGATGAAATCGCCTTCTGTGAAAGGTTTCGAGTGTTGGGCTATCAACTCCGACAAAACGTAACTTGCATGTACCGCCGCTTCACTCTCTTGAAAAACTTTAGTAAACATGTGCTGTTGTTTTTTCAGTCCTAACTTTAACTCTTTCAGTTTTTGTTGCCTTATAATTCCTTCATAGCTGTCATATTTAGATTTATGTTGTTCATAGTGACGCTTTATGTTGTATAACTTTGGAACACTAATGTGGTTATTGCATATTAAACAAATTATTTTATTATTCACTTCACAACAAAAGAATTCTTGTTCCCACTTTTCTTGAAAATTTCGATGTTCATCACAAATTTTTCGTTTGGATTTACTACCACTTGGCTTTGAAAAAGACATACCGAACCAATTACAAAATTCTGACATAAATTATGAAAAATTCTATTACGAATACTTCAAACAAGGAAGCCAAATATAAATTTATTAATTTGAATGACTGTTTCCCAATTTTTTTTCTTCAAATAAACAAACTCCCCACCTCACAGAAGTTTTCCCAAAAATCGTCACTTAAAATCAAACGAAATCTGTCTATCTAATTCTTACCAACAACTCCTTAGAGCCATTTTTATGTTTTCATTGTGTGTGTGCATGCGTACAATTAACGGTGTTGAAATGAAGAAATTAAACAAATTTTCATGGGATTCCCCGGTTTGTTTTAAGGTGTTCATGATTGTATTTTTGTTCGTTTGGAGACAAATTTAATGTGCAAAATTTGAAAATACCTGCAAGTTGTAAATTTAAGATTGGGCCGCAAAAATATTTGATGTGGGCCGCATGCGGCCCGCGGGCCGCGAGTTTGACATGCCTGTTCTACAGGAATCTTAACCATCAAATTCGAACTGGAGTTAGCTATTTCAACATTAAGTACTCATCTGAGGCTATTATACTCTGTCTCCTAAAAATTGTCAGTACAGGCCTTATGGGAGAGCTTTTTCTGAAGCAGTAGCTCGCCTTATTTTCACTCTATACTGACTTGAAAAAAGTCGAAACAAAATGTTTACTACCCGCCACTGAATATCTCATTTAATCTGACGAGACTCCCACACGACCTTTCTGATACACATCTGAGTGTGGTGTGGACTGAAAACTGAATATAGTCTATACTTCTACAGCATTTCAACCCTCATGTTATATTTATGATATGCAGTGTTGCCTTTGCAATGTAGGTAACTTGTATCGTCGTTCTTCCTATGGTTTCTGTTCACGAGCATACTGCTATGATAGACCTTCTGACACAACACTTAATTCAAAAAGACCATCATATCTTTTATTTAACCATTTATAGCTTATTAAACAATCTTCCAGGTAATTCTATGTAGAAAAATGTATCTGAATGAAAATGAAAAAAAAAATTACACCATATTCTTCATTCACTTCGATTATTTATTAATTTCTTTCACTCAAACACACAAATTTTCTTTAACTTACCAATAAAAAAAATATTAACTATTTAAAACCATTTACCTAAATGAAAAACATTAGAAATATTAACATTTTATTATAATAACAAAATATCTAAACAAATTAGTGCCATTGTTTTGTTTTGATTTCACATACTGAATAATAAACGTCAAACTCGTTGAGGGTTCGTGACGTAGATGCGCAGAACGAAACAAAAATAGAAACGCGAATGCGCTATCTGTTTTAGTTGTATCATGATCGACTACCGCAATAAGAGTGATGATAACGTTCTCAAAGTAATGTTGAAACCTAATTTACAAAATAGATTAAATAATAATAGACCTGAAGTTAATATAATAGGTATATATAGTATAAAAAAAATAGTACGATGTGGAATTTTTCGTCTCTGAAAAAAAAAAGCAAATTGAAATTCAAGCGAAGTGAGCAAAATAGTTTTATTATTTTCACAAAAAAAATGTATTTGCGCATAAATGTGATGTTTACTTTTGCATTTAGGAACCGTTTGCTTAGCATAATTTGCTCACGTTTTGCGTTTACGTAAACAATAAATTTTTGAACTAGTTAAACTCTGAATTATCTACATTAATTTCATATTTTTTTATTATAATTTAAGTACCTACGTATGACACTACTTGTCATAATGTAGGCAGTTGTGAATGTACATACGAAATTAAAAAACAGAAAAAAGTTGGCTCTTTCTTCATTTCAAAAATATCAGCAAGGTCAATGGTAAATATTCATTGTATATTGAATATTGTAAATATTCATTTTTTAACTTCCCATAGGGAGTTATTGTAATCGGTATGATTTGTCAAATTGAAATTTTTGACAAATCTGGACGTTTAATGGTTCCTAGAATCTAAATCCGTCATTTGTAGAGAGATGTCTGTGTGTGTGTGTGTACGTACGTTCGTACGTATGTACGTTCGAGACCCCTTTTTTTGTTAACGGTATCTCGAGAATGAATAAAGATATCAACACGAATTAAATTTTATTCAGTAGGTTATAACAAGGACTTTTAAGAAAATTTGTCGAACGGTTTTTTCACAATAGCAGTTTTTAAAAAAAGTGAAAATTTTAGTTTGTCGGAAATATCTCAGGAACGAGTAATACTATTGACTTCAAATAAATTTTATTGTGTCAATTTCAATGTGACACAGGTGTGGTATAAATTTGAAAATAGTTCAACATACCGTTATTTTTTAAAAAAACTAAAAAAAAAATTTTTGGAGCGCAAATATACAATGAAGGAAAAATGATATCATCTTAAAAACAATTTATGCTATGTGAAATGTGATCTTTGATATCTGGTAAAATTTTTGAAAAAATTGAATGGATAGTTTTTTTACAAAAAATAAAAAAGTACAAAAAATTCTGCCAAAAGTTGGTAAAAAGTGTGTTTTGACTTGAATATCTCGAGAATGAGCACCGGTATTGACTTCAAACTCATTTGTGTTTATACAAAGTACAATTATTAATATATGCACCAATTTTGACAAATATCAAATTGACAGTTTTTTTACGTAAAATAAAAACTAAAACCGAAATTTACAGAAAAGTGACAAAAATTGTTTTTCGACTATCGTCGCAACAAGCAATTGACTCAAATGTATTTTGTTTTCAACATAATGCATTTGTTAATACCTTAAAAAAGGTAAAATATTGACGAATATTAAATTGACAATTTGGACAATAAATACAAAATGGGAAGTTATCAGTGTGGGTCGCACCCAGCCTCTTTTTAATTATTTCTTTTAGTAAAAGATCACATATGTCAGCAAAACACATCATTTGTTGGAAGCTTTTAAAACTGCATTTCATTTTTAATTGTTTTTTTTTCTTTTCTTTGAACTTGTTTACACTTAACGACAATTTTACAAGAAAATAAAGAAATCTAAATTTATTTTTCTAGTGACATTACTCATAATGTCATAATACTTAGTGACATTAACACATACTAAGAAAATAAGTATAAATTAAAAAATATAGAAATAATACAATTACATATTTATATAATGCATTTGACAAATTTAATGTGATTATTTCAACACTATGGCTTAATACTAATACTAATACTATATTTTGTTTACTTTATTATGAAATAAGATTTCCTATTTAATATTCAAAATACCGGAGGGCTAATGTTCTTATATCTTATTTTGTACTGTGTTTTTTTGTTAGGTCGAAAATGGTTCTAAGTTTTTATTAGGTCTGTTCCAAGTGTTTTGTGCACAGAAATTCACAGCACACATTTTTTTAAGGAGTGGGGTAAACTTCTCTTAGCGAGAGAGAAACTGTGCACAACGAAGTGGAAAGACATTTCACAGAAAATCACAGACTCTACGAAACGTCAAAAAAATGTCAACAAAAAATCATTTCAACAAATTTGATTCGAAAGCGCGTGAAAAGTTTCAAATTGTTTAAAATTAATTAAAAAATAGATTTGTTAAAATTGTTACGAATAGAGTGCTCAAGAGGATCTGACGACTCAATTTGGAACTAATACTGTTGTTTTCCATAATGAAAATTAGAATTTAAAAAAAAAAATCGTCTATTTTAACGGCAAAACTGAAATATCAAATGTTTTTTTTAGTTTGACAGTCTTCAATTTTCTGTGCACAGAAATGTTTGTGACTGAAATTCGCAGGGTGGGGAAATTTTTTGCTCTCTCAAGAGCTCTCTCTCCTGTGAAAAACTACGAAAAATGTGTAACTTGGAACAGCTTTTCACAGTTTTTCGGTGATTTTCGGCGAATTTCACACACTACACTTGGAACAGACCTATTATTTGTATCTTTATGACTGCAAAAAAAAAATGTGTAACTTGGAACAGCTTTTCACAGTTTTTCGGTGATTTTCGGCGAATTTCACACACTTGGAACAGACCTATTATTTGTATCTTTATGACTGCAAAAAAAAAATCTTTTTCTTTCTGTTGTTGTTTCTAGCGACTTATGCGCTTCTGAACACGGTTTCTGGTTTGCATTGGTATCTTTCCAGAACTCCATCCATTGTTTTTTAAACTCGACCTTTTAGCGAAGGAAATTGAAACTTGCAAATGATGGGATGGCAAACTAGCATTCATTTCAACTGTTTTGCGATGGAGTGTAAAAGTAGAGTTATAATCGTTCCTATTTGCCGTTGCCAGCAATTGATTCGATAAATCAGAGGTGTCATAGAAAGATATCATTTTTGATTTACGTTGAAGCTTTTGCTTGGAGGAAGATGGAGGCAGAGACATTCCATTCGATTCTGAAAAAAATGCAGACGTTGTTATCTCTCTTGATCGAAGCTTCAAACATTTTTTACTGGTTACAGATGATGAGTTCTCTATGTTTAACGACGATGTTTTTACACATTTATTTTGTAGAGCCATCGATTTTCGAAGATTTGTGGTCGCACTGTTTTTAGATTTTGAATCATTGGAAAGGGTATTTCGAGAACGAAGCGTTCGTTTACTGTAATCAACAGTCATACTACGGAGTATTCTCTTCTCAAAGGTTCTAGGAAATTGATGCATAGGTAGAAGACTTGTTGATCGATTATTCTCGTTTGGCACATTTGCGTAAAGATTTTGCTTTGGAAAAGAAACATTTATGGGGAGAGTTGAGTCAATATTTTCATGAGATATGGGGAGAGTTTTTGAAGCATGATTTTGGTAAGACCTTGGTTGCGAAGGTGAAAAACTTGTTTTCAAAGTACAAGGTTCATGAATTTGAATTATTTCATCAGAAATTAGTTCTTCAAAATCATCGTTCTTTACTTTTTTTATGTCCTCTTCAGTGGCACTGTTCGGCATAGTAATTTTTTGGACTGATTCTGAAGTAACTCTTTCCAATTCCATAGCATCAACCCTCTCGATACACAAAGAATTCGTTCTAATTACAATATCCGACCCTACAAATAGTGGTTCCTCTAACTTCGTAACGTCTGAATTGCGTTCGTATCTTTCATTATCTTCGTAACTACTCCAAAAGTTTGACTTTAAACTGCTACTTAATTCCTTTTGGAAATTATTTGATGTGGTATTGTACTGAAGATAACTTTCTTCATCCACTTTGTTCGTTTCTCTGTTGATAATTTGCATGGATTGTACACTTGTTAAAGAATTTTTTTCTTTAATAGTATTTCCTCGAAGTTGTTGTTCAACTCTAGTTTCTAGTTTAGTCAAACAATAGCCTTCCACTGCTGACATGCATTGCTCTTGGTACAGTTTCTGTTCCATTCGATGTTCATTATTTGGATAGTGGTGATGTACTCTATCTTGACCAGCTAAACCAGTATGATTAAGGCTGTTGTAGCTATGATATTTACATGGATTGGTTTCGTTTCTCTCAATGTCAATCGCTCCATTGTAATTATTAAAGCGGTTGTTGTCCTCCCTCTCCAAAATCGGCGTCAATAACGTGTTATAAGATTCCGTAAAACTATTCACGTTGTTGTTGCTCACTTGATCGTCATAATTCAGATATTCTCTATCATAATTTATTTCGAACTTATTGTCTTCGCGGCAAAAATAGTTTTGATTATACATATTCTGTATTGGTGAATACATTTGAAAATATTGACACATGATTGTGGATGTACCCACGGCTTCATAATTTTGCAGTTGATGTGTTTGATCTTGGCTATCTATATCATAGAGACGGTGTTTAATGCAACAATTCGGATTACGATGCCATTTTTGGGAATAATTTCGTACATTATCTTTACCTAGATTAACTTCTCCTTTCATTTGTAAACGTTCGAATACATGTGAACTTGTTAAATTATTAAGCGAGCCCATATTTAGTGACGAATTCTTAGGTGGATAAAGGATCACAGTAACAACTGAGGTATTATCAGCACGCATTTTTTTTGAACTCCATATCTTAAGAGCTTTTTCTACAAGAATTTTACTATGGTTGTACCAAATATTTTTATCACTGCTCGGATTATTGATGCTTTCGTTTATTATCTCTTTCTCATTCACAGTGTCAACCGCATCTTGAGGCTTTACAACATTCCATAAACCATCAGTACCAAAAATTAAACATCTGTGTAATAAAAACCATTTGTTAAAGATTCTGATTTTAAAATGTTTAAATGCATACCTGAAGGTCTCAGGGTTTATTTTAATAACTTTAACATCTGGATCAGGACTAACTATAAACTTATTAAGTTCTGAATTATAGCTCCAAAGATCCCCTAGACTTCTTGCTACTGCTAAAAAAGGAATCTCATCAATAGGAGTACTCCGTCGAACTGGACCTTTGTGACCTATAATTAATTGGGGAAAAAAATAATAATACAATTTTTAAAAGAATTATTATAATACGGTCTAACCACTTTTGGGTCGGTTCCATACTACTCGTGGGACCCCACTTTTGATAGCAACTTTTCCTCCAGAATTCATAATTCGTACTTTTTCAACTGCATTTTCTGGTTTATGATCTAGTGTCAATTGTTTAGCTCGCCAGAAGCTCTCATTTGAGTTTTGGTATCCAAGAACAATCCCCGAATCTCCAACATGACCAATATATATTTTTTCATGGCGAATAAATGCTACAGTTGCCGTTGTTCCAGCTGTACTTGGCAAACCAGTTGCTGTTTTTGGCCATTTTTCTGCAAATAAATAAAAACATAAATTAGGTTTTCCTCACGGGAATTCACACATCGTGAAAATATTATTATTATTATTTATTTTATTAAATAGTAATTAAATTACAAAATTTATTAAGGAATTGATCTAGTCTTAGCTGTCAGGGCTATCTACTAGGTAAAAAGTAAAATTAACTAGAAACAGATGATAATGTAGTAGGTTGATTTTATTATTTTTTTATTGCTCTTTTTTTTAAATAGAGTTGGCAATTTTTAAAGTCGTCATTATATTGTAAACAAGATTGATGTTTTCGATGTTGATTTTTGTTAAGAGATGATGAATGTTGTGGGTTGATAATCTGGCGCATGTTGAGGATATTTTTTGACAGGAAAGAAGATGAGACATGGTGAGGGTAGAGTTATCTTCACAGAGATTGCATTTCGGAGTTGCTTCTTTATTGAACAGGTGTTGGTGTGTGATGTAGGAATGTCCAAGTCTAAATCTGATGTATACTTTTAGGTTTTTTAGGGGTAAGTGGTTGGGATAGATTGCTCTTTCTCCGTATGGATTCAAGATTTCGTATGAGTGGTTGTAATTTGTCCAAGTGTTTTTTTTCTGTATTTTCAATTTTCGAGAAGTAAGTTGAAAGTATCATTTTTATTATGTTGGAAGAAATTTATTAAGTGTTCTTTAATGGCTGATTTGACTTCCTTGTCAGCAGTTTGCGAACGGGATTGCCCTCCATAAGGTTGATTGCACCTTCTGATGTCTCTTTCTATTTAAAATCTTTTTGACTTATGCATGGATGGGTGTTTTATGAGGCGAGTTTATTTTTATAATAAATTTTGCAGTAAGAAAGTCTATTCTGTCTGTTAAGCGGGGAAGACCAGCTTCAGTTAATATGTTAATAATTGGTGTTGTGCGTAGTGCTCTCGTTGTACAGCTTCTGGAGGCGATGTGGTAAGGTGTTGTGATAATTCCCAAAGATGATTTAAAAAATGTCCCGTAGATTGGTAAACAATAGTCAATTTTTGATAATTCTATGGATTTGGTTAACATTTTTAATGAAGCTATTGTTTAAATTGGCTTTAACAGATTTTGTACAGTGATGTTTTTTACATATATGAAACAATTCAGGGCTCTCATCACGTAACTTTTCTGACGACAATCGTTTAAACGATAGCCGAAAACGATATCGTCTGAAGTTTGCTTCACGTAGCACTACTGCTCTCGTATCGTCTATCGTTTTTGCTGAATATTTACAGACACTGAATAAACAAACATGTTTGATAAATGAAAATTTTCATCGAGTTTTAAGAAATTGTTTTTTTTTTTTCTTATGAAACAATATTAGTCAAACGGATTCCTTGGCTACGCTTTCAAAACCTAAACGTTTCCATGAAACTTTCTTTGATATGTATGTATGTAATTAATTTTTTAAACAAAAACTAACAAAAACGATAGCTAAATCGGTATCGTCAAGACGATAGCTTTGTTATTTACATGAAGCAAAAGCCAAATCGTCTGCTCGATATCTTTTGGACGATAGGGGATTTTTATGCTTACGTGAAGCATAGCTATCGATGACGATATCGACATCCTTACGTGATGAGGGCTCAGATTTTGAGCTTGAAATTAAAGATCCAGAGTAACTATTCCATTGAACAAGAGCGTTTATTATGCAAGAAAAAATATTTTCTAATTCGTGCAAGTCTTTACTACTACTACTTAGGTCCTCAGACCTACGAAGTCCGTTGGTGTTCCCTAGCCGGACATAGACCCTCAACTACTCCTACGTGCCATCGTGTGCGGTTTCCAGCGATGTATTTTAGCTCCCTCCAGCTCTTTGCAATGCAGTCATTACCTTTTCGAAGCGTGTGTCCAATCCACTGCCACTTGCGCCTTCGTATGATGGTGCCTATGGGTTCCTGACCTGTTCGTCTGTGTAGGACCTCGTTGGAGATACGATTAGGCCAGAAAACCCGTAAGATGTTTCGAAGACACCTATTAACGAAAGTTTGCAGTTTCCTGGTTATTGTAATTGTTATTTTCCAGGTGCTGCAATCATATAACAGAACTGATTGGACGTTAGAGTTAAACAGTCGTAGCTTTGTGTTCAAGCTGAGAGATTTGTTCCTCCACATTGGACAACATCCCGAACGCAGCCTTTGCTTTTCCGATGCGGCTGGCGATGTCTAATTCGGTTTCTCCTTCAGTAGAGACGATACTTCCAAGGTACTGGAAGCTATCTACTTTCTCTACTGCTTGTTGACCAATGTTCATCGGAGCGGATGATTGCGAGCTCCCTAGGCTGAACATCTTTGTTTTTCCCGTATTGATTTTCAGCCCCATGATTGCTGCTTTTCTCTTCACCCTTGTTGCCATTTGATGGAGATCCATGATCTTATGGGAAAGCAAGCAAACATCGTCAGCGTAGTCAATATGTGCAAGTCTTTACTTTTGGAAAAAATAATTAGATCGTCGGCATAGAGCGAGTGTTCAACTCTATTGAAACTATCAATTATAACTTCGTTACAAGCAATGACAAATAAGACCGCTGATAATGGTGATCCTTAGGGGATGCCGTTTTTAAGTGTTTGTAGATTTGAGTAGATGTTTGAATATTTGATTCGAAAGTTCATGTTTGAGAGAAAAGAATTTATGTATTTGTTCATCTTTGATCCGATTTTAAATTTTAACAGTTTATTAAGAACAACATGTGCCCCGATCCTATCGAAGGCTTTCTGAAAGTCGAGACTGAGAAAAGTAGCATGATTTCGTTCTGACAATATTGATCAAATGAAATGGTCAATATGGAGAATAGCATTGAGAGTAGATTTACCTTTTTAACACGCTTATATTAGCTTCACTTGTATGTATGTATGTATGTATGTATGTATGTATGTATGTATGTATGTATGTATGTATGTATGTATGTATGTATGTATGTATGTATGTATGTATGTATGTATGTATGTAACCGACACCTTTACACTCGATTTTGACCCACTTTACACGAACCGATTTTAATAAAATTTTGTACACATATCAAGAACTGGTGGCAAAACAATAATTTCATAAGTTTATCTCAATATCCTTATCAGGATTACCAGGATTAAATATTTTAATCCCACAGCTCCTGCTTTTTCCTGATTTTATTATGCGCTTATAAATATTAATAGACTCCCTCATTTTAAGTGCTGCGGTGGCTCAGTTGGTTAAAGCGCGGTCACGTTTCAGTTTTAGCGTCAAGGGTCGTGGGATCAAATCCTAGCTATGGGTGACTTTGTTTTTTTAATTAAAATTACGAGATTTTAAATAATAAATAAATAATTCCAATTTCATTTACAATTTTAATCAACTAAATGGGTCAATGAAATGTTTCAATGTTTTCTTAAATCACAATAAATACAGTTTAAAAAAAACTAAAAAACACGCTTTTAAAGCACGTTAAACTAAAAAGTTAAAAATAAATATAGTTTGAAAAAACTAAAAAACACGTTAAACTAAAAAGTTAAAAATAAATATAGTTTGAAAAAAACTAAAACACACGCTTTTAAAACCCATCATACTACAAAAACCGGAAAATAATTTTTAATATAAGCTGAAAACAATAATGAACTAAAAATACAAGTGTTATTGTGAAAAAGCGTTGGGCACATTGGCCATATTTTTTTTTCATATATAGAGCGCCCGACGCTTATTCACAATAACACTTGTATTTTTAGTTCATTATTGTTTTCAGCTTATATTAAAAATTATTTTCCGCTTTTTTAGTATGATGGGTTTTAAAAGCGTGTTTTTTCAAACTATATTTTTTAAACCCAACTTGTCGTTTGTCAATTTGACTGTCTTTTGCTAGGAACCAGATTAACCTTTTGGCTATTATTTTTTCTAAAATTTTCCCAGTGCACGGGAGTAGGGATATGGGGCGATAACCAGAGATTAATGTGCGGTCCCCGCTTGGCTTGGGAATTATTATTATTATATTCCTTTGTCGAAAATGTTATTATATAGTGTTAGTAGACGTGTTTTTAAAGCTGGGGGAGAGTTTTTTAACATCTCGTAAGAAATGCGGTCAAAACCAGGTGTTTTGCCCTTTACTGTGTGCAAGCAAGAAGTAAGCTCCGACATGTTAATTTGTGTATCAAGTAGCTAGAGTGAAAAGATATATTTGAATAATTGAGAATTTTTGATTTTTCGTTGATGAAATTGGATTCGAAGCTGGAGTCATCAGCAATAGTTCCCATATTTGGGCGAAGTGTTCAACAATTTTTACATGACATGACAAAAATGTAGTGTCTGTTTTTATTATTTTTAGTGTGTTTGGAGTGTATGTGCCTGTTAGATTTTCTATATCGGCCCAAAGATTTTGGGGCGTTGAGTTTGAATTTATATTTGAAGTAAAATTATCAAAAAGTCTTTTTTTAAGCTTTCACCGATTTGCGAAATTTTGCATTTAGTTTACAGTACAAAACAAGATTGAAATCTGAGGGAGATCTTTTGAAATTGTATCATGCTTTTTGTTTGCTTACGTAGAGAGTTTAATTCCTTATTCCACCATGGGACTGTTTTTTTGGGGGTCTTGTCACTAGTTTGGGGAATGGCTATGTTTGCTGCAGGGCGTATTGTTTTATGGATCAAAGCAGATTCTTTATTAATGTTCGAGGAATCTTGTCTAGCTAGCAACTCCTTAGAGACAGTGGATCTGAAGAGATCCCAGTTTGCTTTGTTAAGCAGGAATTTTTTGTTTGGTTTTAGTTGTTGGTTATGTTGACTGGTGGTAAGGCTAATGCAAATGGGAAAGTGATCGCTGCCATGGAGGTTATTGGAAATATCCCAGGTATTTTTATTGAGGAGAGAGGGTGTGATGAGTGATAGATCAACGTGAGTAAACGTTCTATGGCTGGAAAAGTGGGTTGGTCGACCGTCATTAAGTAACGCTAACCCAGAGTTATGTAACGAGTTATTTTGAGTTGAGGTTACTGCTGGCACACAAAGTATCCCTCTAACTAATCCCTCAGGAGTGGATTCATTAACCTCCTCGTTAACAAAAAAATATGCCAGGCTTTTGCATCTAGCTAGTAATGATGCGCGAGATGTTCTTGACCCACCCTACCTGGTTGTTTCCTCGCTAAACAACCCCTTTTGATACCTCCTCTTTTCCTCCTCCTTACCTCTTTATCTCCCTTTCCTCATCTTCCCCTTTTTGAGGCAAATTACAAATTCATGTTTTCGATTTAACAAGTTGTATATAATTCATTAATTTTTTTTTGGGTAAACTAATCTTAATTACATTTCAAGTTGTATTTGTTAATTTAAAATTAATAAGTAAAAAGTATTTGTTTATTATTTCAAAAAAGAACAATAGTGAAATTTTAAAGTTGAAAAAGGGGGCAAATCTTGAAAGATATGTGTATATATATGTCAATTTGGACATGGACGACAAGAAAAGACTTACCCCAAAATTCTCGATGTAGTGGCCACTTCTTCGATGAATCCTGGAAGTTTTGACTGCCAATGTGCACCTTTTTTTTTTACCGATGTTTTGTTATCTAACGAAAATTACCACCACTTTTTTTTTTTGAAAAATCACTCTTGTACTAAATTAATATCAAAAATTTCACTTGCATTTATATGTGTATATACATATATATATCTTTGTATGTTTTCAATATGGTCATGGCTTCGAGAAATGAAACCGAGTGGCATTTTTTTTTTTTTAGAATTTACCGCTATTATGCTCATTTTTAGAGAGAATACATCTCATAGGAACGATCGATATCATTATCAACAGTATAAACATTTCTAGTTTGATCTAAGCCACAGTTAAAGTCAGGCTATTGAGCTCTTTAAAAATGACCGGAAATTCAAGTGCTCGTAAAAAGGTAATTTATATAATTTTCAATAATTTATTTTTTTTGAATACACTTAAGTTTTCAAGAAAAGATCTTACCTTACCTGAATATCTCATTTTTTTGTCAAAAAAGAAGTTTCAAGTTTGTAAATTTTAAATAACCAAATTCGTGTGATTCGTGTAACGTTATAAGACAAAATTCCTTAAAAGTTTTTTTACTTTTAATATGAAAGTTTTAGAAATTGAATTTTTTGAATTTTATTGAGTATTTTGCATTTATTTAACAAAACTAAAAAAATATATAGATATAAAGCGACCATTTTCATTTAAACAATAGTTAAGGATGTGTAACGTTATAAGACATTTTTTGTTAAAGTCAATGAAGATGAAGTTTAAGACTTTCTTGGACTTCAAAAATATTAGTGAACTGTCTTGATTCTTTATTTATATGCCAAATTATTTATCTGCTTCAAATTTGACGAAGAAAAATTAATTTTAAAGGAAATTTTAAAAATATTTTACCTGCTTTTCTAAAAAAACACAACATTTACTGTAAAGGACTATAACTTCTTACAGGGTTGTCCAATTTCTTTGATTTTGGTTTTAATGGATTAAGCATCGAAAGCTACCCTAAAATCATGTATCATATGATGTGGGTGTACGAAAAGGATTAAATGAGTTTGTTTTACCTGGACCACCACCCACCCTCCCCCCTTAAAATACGATTTTACAAAAATGGGAATTTTGGAGAAGTTTTTGTTGTGTTGCATAGAATGATGTTTGGTGTCGATTTCAATCATAAAATTTCTTAAATCAATTTTTTTGAACCTTTCGGTTATATTTTGGCTTTTTTATCCGCCCATTTACGTTATAACAAAAAATGAAGTACCTTATGGTAAATAAATTATTTTTTTATATAAATTTGTTTTCTTGTTTATACTTTACTAGAATTTTTCCTTTCAGTCATATTTTCACCAATTTTCACACAAGAATTCGGAAGGTAACGTTATAAGACTTTTTTCTGTAACGTTATAAGACACACATTTGACCTCAAATAACACATACAAACATAACTTTTTCTTAAACAAAAAATGGTAAACTGTTAATTGGAATTTTATCTCAATTCTCTAAAAGAAAAAAAATTAATTAGCACACCAATTTCGCAGAGTTTTTTAAATATGTCCAGTAACCTTAACAGCTACTTCCAAAAAATGTAACGTTATCAGCCAATTCGGAGGGGAATATTTAAAAATCTAAAAGAGATAATTAAAAACTTTTTTCTACAAAAATTAGATTTTGAAGAGATCTTTCAGACGTATGTTTAAAAATCAGATTAACATTGCAGTTTTTCTAGTAATAAGGAAAAAACACGTACAATGTAACGTTATAAGACGGAAGCCATGACCATATAAGATTTTATATTGATATATATATATATATGTATCTATATAAGTACTATTTTAAAGCACAATATTTAATTTAAAATTGATTTTTTTTTTTTTTTGTGAATATAGGAAATTTGAAATAGAATTAATTTTGTTAAATGAATATTAGAAACTATTCTATATAAATCACTTTTGAATAAAAAAATATAAAACAAATTTTATGGTGATGATTGACTGCTGCTGCTGGTGACGACGTCGTCGTCCGTCTTAGTGAATCTTTCCTTTGTTTAAAGTTTTAGTCCTTCACGGAAATAATGACCGTTTATGGCTTTAGGAACTGTTATAAGGATGGGCCTTATTTCATTCCCTTGTCCTTTTTTCAGGCCGTCAAAAATTATTTTGACGACCTAGCTAGTTTAAAAAAACAGTTTTTTTAACAAACGGCCAATTTATATCTTTTTTTTGTCAATTATAATGGAGGAATCTTACCTTAATCAGTTTGTTGATTTTGGTTACAATTAAATCTCCAATTCTATCAAATAGGTGATATATATGTACGTATACATATATATAGATATATATATGTGGATATATGTAGATATATGCTTTTATATATCTATCTTATATATGTCACTCGTTCGGGACGTGGCGTTTAAATTTCACCTGAATTTGAATGATTTCGTTTTTATTTTTTTTTGTTACTTTACAATTTTTTGTTTTTCAGTATATCCTACTTACTTTGAAAATTTGACGATGTTATTTTAGGATTCGTAGATTGTTATAACTATTTGTTATATTTCGGATGTGCTTCTATTATTTTTGTGGCTCGCACTTCCTTTCTTCGGGGAGTCTTTGTTAAAAAAGAAACCTCCAACCGACGGCTTTTCTTGCCAACCTTAAAATTACGCCCACACACATACTATTGCTTTTCCAGCCTTTGTTTCATCATAAAACTACAACCATATTTCACCCACGCAATATCAAAAATTATGATTGTGGATGAAAAGCTTTAGGTAGTTTTACTCAATTATTTTTCATCAAAAACTTGGGTACCCTGTATGCAAACTGAATATGTTGCCGATGATGCTGCAACAAAGTTGCATATTCGCTACCTCTGATACATATTATAATCGAGTATCGAATGGAATTTATTATAGCAATATCAAGTGACATCGATACAGGAAGGGGAAAACATTATACCTACACTACATACATATAAGACAAATGATCTCCTATTAGTAGGAGCAGTACCCTTATCTAAGCTTTAGAGCGAGAGGATATCCACACATTGTTTACAACATGTAAACAGGCTTACAAAAAACAGAAACATAATTTCGTAGCGTTCGTCGTCGTCGGTCGGTGTCAGTGGGTTTCACAGTAGTCTTAGCGATTTTTTTAATTTATTTGTTCGGTTAATGTAATTTTGTGAAACGAAAACCCATTCGGTTACAGGGCTTCGCGTTTTTCAGATAATATATCTGGAATATGCGAAACGAACCCACTTTCGTTTTTCGTATAGCCGGATGGTGGGTGGTAAGGGATTATTCATATGTGAATAACAGAAGTGAAAGTGCAATGAAAATGAAGTGATTTCGTTTATGCAGTGTTCTAGTGTTTATAACAAAATTTTTGTCAAAAAAAAACTTATCAGTAGTGCAGAAAATTTAACAAAAAAAATGCGTTGCTTTAAATATAGTGTGAGGAAGGCAGCATGCTAGTCGCGAGTGAGATACCAGACAAAAATCCGCTACGTTGATGTAAACGTAAATATTTCGCTTTTAAGTTGATATTAAGGCTCAAACCCAAAAAAAAAAACACAGAGGTCGTTCACCTCAAACATCTGTTGGTATTCGTGGCAAAAAAAATGTTGTTGTTGATTGCGATGCGTGTCGTTTTGCCGACGGGGTTTTAAAATTCGATTCTTAATAAAAAAATTCGTGAAAAGTTTTTGTAATAAGAAAATATAAATTCTTAAATCGGTTCGGTTTAATTTTTATAATGATCGAGCATCTATGTTGTGTGTCAGCTTTGGTGTTGAACGTGGGACGCGAACCCACTTACCGGAACGGAAGAATGTAAACAAACATAATCAGATAAGTAAAAAAATTTGTTTATGATTTGAAAGCGATGCTTTGTGATCATTTCTTTCCTTTTTAGCGTTACTGCCGAATATCTTTAGCATGGAAAATGCCGAGAGTTTTACCAGCTCGAGTTTCCAGCTCATACATACAATTGCCTATCACCTTTTTTATGCGGGATTTTAAAAATTTTGGAAGCAACTTGGCATTTATGCCTTGTGCAAAATTGCTTTGGGCGAAATTTCTGTGAAACACTTCCTGACCTTCATGGTAAGTGACATTTTTCGATCTTTTATTATAAGTGTGTCTCGACTTAACGTATGCCCTGTCCAAATTCTCCGACAACGTCTGTCTAGCGAGTGTCAAATTAAGTGCGCGCGGTTTGACCAACATTTCGGGATCGTGCAATGCGTTTAGTTTTCTTAGCAAAGCATAAGTTGAACCGTGGTTTACCATGTTTTGTCCAAACATGGCGAAATAGGGTTGACATTTTATCGAGTCGTGCATGTCGGATCGCAACGCACATGCTATACTGGACAAGTGAAGGTCCCAGTCATTTTGCTGCTTCGAAATTAAAATTCTCAACTTACTAAGAAAACTACGATTGACCCGTTCCGAAATGTTGGCTTGAGGCGAATATACTGCCGTTCGCACATGCTTAACGCCATAATTATCTAAAAAGATTTTGAACTCTTTGGACACAAACTGACGACCGTTGTCGGAGTGGATTTGTTCAGGGGTCCCGAAAGTATGGAAAATCTCTGATTCAAGATATTGAATCACACGGTTTGACGTAGCTTTTGGTAAGGCTTTGAAAAACATGAATTTTGTGAAATGATCGACCACAATGAACACGTAAATGTTTCCTCGCTTAGTACGCGGATAAGGGCCAAGGAAATCAACGTAGAGTCGTTGCAAGGGCCTTTCCGTTTTTGTTTGTTTGATTATCGGTGGGCGAAGAATTTCGTTTGGCGCCTTAACCATTTTACAAATTTCACAGCTTTTCACGTAAACCCTAACATCCTTAATCATTTTCGGCCAATAATATTTGGATCGTACGCGAGCATAAGTTTTGTCAAAGCCACTGTGGCAACTTAATTTGGTATTGTGGCACATTTCGATACATTTTTGCGTTAGATTGTCTGGAAGCCATAAGCGCCAGAGTGAATCTTCTTCGTCAGCAATTCCGGTTCTAAATCTAACTCTCCGATAAATGAATTTTCCAGACACTACGAGGTCTGGAAGGGTCGATTGGTTTTCGGAGATGTTCTCTCTCAAGTGGGTATATTGTGGCGAATCGAACTCAGCCGAATCTAAATCGATATCACCGCATGTCATTATCGAAGAATCTTCGCAAATCCCATTACCCACTACCATTCCGCTGGCTGTGATTTCATCCATGTTCATCCGTGATAGGCAGTCAGGCACTACGTTTAGGCTCCCTTTGCGATGTTCGATTGCGAAGTTATACCCTTGGAGTTCTAGGCTCCATCTGTCAAGTCTACCTGCTAATTCCTTCATTGACATGAGCCATTTGAGACTCGAATGGTCGGTAATGATTGTAAAGGGCAATCCGTCGACGTAAGGGCGAAATTTTCGTACGCTTAATACCGCAGCGAGACACTCTTGTTCCGTGACCGTGTAGTTTTTTTGGGATTTGTTAAGCTTCTTCGACATGAAGGCGATAGGCTTTTCATTACCGTTTTCATCCACTTGAAAGAGAACACCGCCTACTCCTTCAGACGAAGCATCACATTGAATTATGAAGCGTTTTGAAAAGTCAGGTTCAGCTAAAACTGGTGCTGACGACAGAGCTGTTTTAAGTTTTTCGAAAGCTTCAAGTGCTTCCGACGTAAATTCAAATTTAGGCCTCTTTTGAAGGCAATTGGTTAAGGGAGCGGCTAAATCGGCATAGTTTCGGATAAATCTCCTATACCACCCTGTCAGGCCCAAAAATCTCCTCACTTGCCTAACGGTAGTTGGAACTGGGAAATTGACCATAGTTTCTATTTTGTCTGGGTTAGTTTTCAGGTTTCCCTGACCTACGATAAAGCCTAGGAATTTAATCTCCTTCATGCAAAACCTGCTTTTTTCTAGATTGATTGTTAGATTTGCTCGGCGAAGACAAGATGCCACCTCTTTAAGAATGCGTAAATGCGACTCAAATTCCGAAGTACATATTAGTAAGTCATCTAAATAGACAAACACGTTATCACGGAGATGACTTGGGATCACTTGATCCATAACTCTACACAGCGTTTGTCCAGCGTTGCTCAAACCGAAAGGCATTACCTTAAACTGGTATAGCGGCCTACCAGGTACGGCAAAGGCTGTTTTCTCCCGAGATTTTTCATGTAGAGGAATTTGCCAATAGGCATCCTTTAGGTCTATCCCCGTGATAAAGTGCGTGTCTTTTATCCGACTCAACAAACCTTCGACATGAGGCAACGGATACGCATCCTTAACGGTGACAGCATTGACTTTCCGGAAATCTAAACAAAGGCGGACTTTACCGGGTTTCCTCACCAACACAACGGGACAACTCCATGGAGAGTTACTTACTTCTATTACTCCTAGTTCCAACATACGATCTAACTCTTTATAGACCTCGCCTTGTCGAACTGGAGATAACGGATAATGCCTAGATTTTATCGGGGCTGCATTTCCAGTGTCAACGATGTGACACCCAAGGTCTGTCTTTCCTAACCCAAGGACAACGAAATTTGGAAACTGTCTCTTGACATTTTCTAATTGAAAGGACTCTTCGGTTGAAAGTTTCATCAACTCAGTTTCATTTTTAAAGTTTTCTTCAGCTTCACCGGAAGTGAAATCCAACTCGACTTCACTTATCTGTGGTGTCAACTGAAAGCTTCGCCAGAAATTCATACCGAGATAAACTTTTTGCTTCAAATTTGGTATCATATAAAATGTTAGGTTCTTTGATATGCCGTTATATTTAGTCTCGATCTCGCAATATCCTACAATTTTGTGTGAATTTCCATCTGCCGTACGCACTACGTTATTGTAAGGCAACATTTCAATCCCTAACTTACGAACTAACTCGAAACATCCCTCACCCAATACGGAGATGGAGGCTCCACTATCGAGAAGTCCAAAAACCGATTCATTATTTAAAAGGACGTTAGCATACATGCATCCGTCTGTATCAGATGTTATGATCGTTTCGATAATTTGTTTCCGAAACTTTTTTCGATTTTGAAAGCGATAACGACATTTAGAAATCTTTGAACTTATAGGTTTTATGTTGGTTCCGAAAATTCGGGATCGAACTTTCTCGTAATTTACTTTTCTCTCGTGAAGAGACTTATGATTATGGAATTCAATCGGATGAAATTGTTTAATTTCGACATTGGACCTTTCCCTTTTTTGAATTCTAATCGGACTTAGGTCTTCGTCATTTTCATCCGTGGAATTCACTTCCTGTTTGTTATTTAATTTTGTGAGTGGTTCGTGGGATTCCTTGAGGAACGAATCTCTCCACTCCTCGCTTCGTCCCTCGGAAAGTTTCCCTTTTGGTGTTTACCACACTGAATGGTTGTTACACCCTTTTCACCACACAGAAAGCAAAATAATTTTCTTACCTCGGATGGACAAAAATGGTATGCATGACCTTTTTGATCGCAATTCCAACAAATATAGTTGGCAGTTGAAATGGGTTTTTGTCTCGAAGAAATCGCAGCAACTTCTTCAACTTTTTGATCGCAATCATATTCTTCTTCGATTGCGATTTCATGAACTGATCGATGACTGAAGTTTCGCTTGTTCAAAAACCGTTCAGCTTCGCGAGCTTTTTGTCGAAGCTGCTCTAAGTTTCGAACTTCCGCTGACAACAAAATCTCGCCTAGTTTCTCCTTCGCATTCCCTCTAATAATTTCTATCAGTTTCTTATCATTAAAGGGTTCTTTCAGACGGTCGTTCAAACTAGTGATTGAAACATAAAAATCGTCGAAAGATTCCTTAGGACCCTGTTTGCGACACATGAGTTTCATGTAGATGTCGATTTCAGACTCCATCCTACCGAACTCTTTCTTCATGGCTTCTTTTATAGAAGCTAAATCCGCGTTCGGATATTTTTTTACATAGCCCCAAAACCATTTATTTGGTCGGCCTTCAAGCAAAACGTGAAAGTTTGCCGCGATTTGCTCGTCGGTATATGAAGACGAAGATTGCATTCTGCCTATCTTTAAAAGGAAATCGGAAACATTATCGGAGCCATTGTATTTAATGCTCCAGCGATCTAGCCTACATGGACCCGAAGTGCTAAACGTTGTTGAGCCACTTGAACTCCTAGGTAAAGGAACTTGAGCCGTCCTAGAGCTTTGCCTATCTAATTGAGGAGGGTTGACAGATTGTTGCGGCTGTAAACGCAAACCTTCTAATTTTTGTAACACGTTTCCCATGAAAATGTCCATTTGTTGGAAGATTCTCATTTGATTTTGAACCATACTCTGTTCTAACCTAGAAATCATTTCTTCATTCGGATTGGCATTAACTTCACCTTGATCCGTTCGTTCCCTATTAAAATCTTCGGCTTGTAACTGGCCTTCCAAAACCTGAGGATCTTCTTGATCCGCCATGTTAAAAGTTGAATTTGAAATGACCGACTCTAATTCTTCTGAGAAACTGAACGAGTTGTCTAGGTTGAACCTATCCACCGTATTTCTAAATCTTTGAAAAAATTCTTCGAATGTTGCTTCGTGGTGAGCGTTTATAACGTCTGTGTCGTCGTAAATTGAAACTCGAAGACTTCTGCTCATACTTCGGTCGAACGAACCTAATTATAGTTTATTTTTATATTTAAATTTTAGCCACCTTTAAAAACCTACTAAAAAAAAACACGATTTCCTTTCGAAATTTGCTTCTTCGAAACTCAGGAAATCCTTAACACGTTTGTAATTTCTATTCAAAATGTGTATGCACCTTATGTATGTTTGAGGTGTTTGTTTTAATTCAAAAATATTCTAAACGTGATTTATATAAAATGTTTATTAAAAGAAATAATAATTTGATTATGTAATTCAAAAAAAATGTATATAAAATTTTATATATTATATGGCATATAATATGTATGTACGTATGATTGAAATAGTACTTACTTACTTTATTTGTAATTGAAACTTTAAATAAAAAAAATCAATTTTTTGAGTTTGTATCATAAAAATATAAAGGGAAGATGAGAAGTGAATTTGAAAAAGGTAACTACCGAGGATAAAAAAGGAGGTTTATTTCGAGTCAACAAAAAAAAATCATTAATAAAAAAAATAAAATAAACTAGTGTTTGTTTATGTGCTGTGTTGTAAATTGTTTCAGCTGTGATTTTTAAAGCCTTCCAGGACATCAGTGACAATCACATCATCATATGAAGACTCTGGAAAATCCCAAAACCTCAGTTGAAATTCGTATAGATTGAAAATTTTAGGGACCATCCAAGACACGACTTGCATCAAGAGGTTTCACCTAAATGTGAATATAAAAATCTTGAAATGTATCGCATCCACCTGCAATTTGGGTGTCTTTTTCTTCAGACGCCCAAAGACTAAGTTTTTACGGTAATTTCGTTGTGTGACAGCGAATCGATTTCAGCTTCCTTGTTGCAACGCGGTACCAAGTCATCAACTTAAGTAACCGGGACTCACAAGGCTGCTGCAATCGACATGATGCTGAATGAAAAAAAAATTGAAAAAGAAAGAAAAACTGTTTGAAACTGAAATTTGTGACTGAAAAAAAATTAAAAAAAAAACAATATACGAATGTTTGCCTCACTATCTGCTGATAGTGGGACACCACGTTCTGGGCGCCATTTTTGTAACGAGTTATTTTGAGTTGAGGTTACTGCTGGCACACAAAGTATCCCTCTAAAGCTCAGGAGTGGATTCATTAACCTCCTCGTTAACAAAAAAATATGCCAGGCTTTTGCATCTAGCTAGTAATGATGCGCGAGATGTTCTTGACCCACCCTACCTGGTTGTTTCCTCGCTAAACAACCCCTTTTGATACCTCCTCTTTTCCTCCTCCTTACCTCTTTATCTCCCTTTCCTCATCTTCCCCTTTTTGAGGCAAATTACAAATTCATGTTTTCGATTTAACAAGTTGTATATAATTCATTAATTTTTTTTTGGGTAAACTAATCTTAATTACATTTCAAGTTGTATTTGTTAATTTAAAATTAATAAGTAAAAAGTATTTGTTTATTATTTCAAAAAAGAACAATAGTGAAATTTTAAAGTTGAAAAAGGGGGCAAATCTTGAAAGATATGTGTATATATATGTCAATTTGGACATGGACGACAAGAAAAGACTTACCCCAAAATTCTCGATGTAGTGGCCACTTCTTCGATGAATCCTGGAAGTTTTGACTGCCAATGTGCACCTTTTTTTTTTTACCGATGTTTTGTTATCTAACGAAAATTACCACCACTTTTTTTTTTGAAAAATCACTCTTGTACTAAATTAATATCAAAAATTTCACTTGCATTTATATGTGTATATACATATATATATCTTTGTATGTTTTCAATATAAGATTTTATATTGATATATATATATATATGTATCTATATAAGTACTATTTTAAAGCACAATATTTAATTTAAAATTGATTTTTTTTTTTTTTGTGAATATAGGAAATTTGAAATAGAATTAATTTTGTTAAATGAATATTAGAAACTATTCTATATAAATCACTTTTGAATAAAAAAATATAAAACAAATTTTATGGTGATGATTGACTGCTGCTGGTGACGACGTCGCACTATGTGGCAAAATGCCGATTTCGTGCGATTAAGTCAATTTTGAAAATTTACGATTTTCATCAAAATTTTTATGGAATTATAAATTAGACATTATTTCCAACCTTGTTCTGAAATTTCATAAGATTATTATGCGCCCTTTCGAAGCTAGATGCTCTCAAAGATTGGGATTTAGCCTGAAAATTTAAATTACTTTTTGTATGGAGAAAAAAACATTGTCTTTTGTTCGACTTTTTTTGTTCATTTTTTATGACAAGTATTTTTTTCTTTTAATTTTTGTTTTTGTTATGTATTTATAAAACTGTGTAACTTTTTTCCCGACTCAAAAATGTTAATAATTTTATGTTAGGGGTACTTTTTCGATTTTAAGTCAAAATTTGCATATGATCGTCATTAAGTGGCCGGGAACCATAGCAGGGGCAGAATGATCAAATTGATCTTTTGCATACACATTAATAATACTGTCAACAAGCAGAAACTAAAGAGTTTTGTTGAATCATTTTGCCCCGAAGATATTAAAACTTCAAAAAACAGTAAAAATCCAATAATCGATAATTTTAGAAAAATCGATTTTTTTTAATTTCTTGTTTTTTAAGCTTAAAAAAAAAACTTAGATACAAATTATTATTATCAAACTATTAAAGATTCTTTCGAAAAAAAAATCAATCAAATTGATCGATTACTTTTCGAGTAAATTGAATTATAATATATATTTTTTTTTTAATTCAATAAATTTTTTTTTCTTAAGTTTAAAAAAAAATTTGAATACATCATATTACAAGTATGATATCAAAGATATTGAAGAAAAAAAATTATTAAAATCAGTCAATTACTTTTCGAGAAAATTGTATTTATACTTACATATTTCGAAAATTTGTACAAAAATGGTTTTGATTGACTGTAGTTCTCATACAGGGGTAGAGTTAAGAGCATTATTTCTAACAATTGATTTTTAAAAGCGTATACCCTATAATACTTAAAATAAACACATAATTTAACCATTTCTTACATTAAAATATTTACATTTTGAAAAAAAAATGTAAGTCAACCCGTTCATAATTAATCGCATCAAATCGGCATTTTGCCACATAGTGCGTCGTCGTCCGTCTTAGTGAATCTTTCCTTTGTTTAAAGTTTTAGTCCTTCACGGAAATAATGACCGTTTATGGCTTTAGGAACTGTTATAAGGATGGGCCTTATTTCATTCCCTTGTCCTTTTTTCAGGCCGTCAAAAATTATTTTGACGACCTAGCTAGTTTAAAAAAAACAGTTTTTTTAACAAACGGCCAATTTATATCTTTTTTTTGTCAATTATAATGGAGGAATCTTACCTTAATCAGTTTGTTGATTTTGGTTACAATTAAATCTCCAATTCTATCAAATAGGTGATATATATGTACGTATACATATATATAGATATATATATGTGGATATATGTAGATATATGCTTTTATATATCTATCTTATATATGTCACTCGTTCGGGACGTGGCGTTTAAATTTCACCTGAATTTGAATGATTTCGTTTTTATTTTTTTTTGTTACTTTACAATTTTTTGTTTTTCAGTATATCCTACTTACTTTGAAAATTTGACGATGTTATTTTAGGATTCGTAGATTGTTATAACTATTTGTTATATTTCGGATGTGCTTCTATTATTTTTGTGGCTCGCACTTCCTTTCTTCGGGGAGTCTTTGTTAAAAAAGAAACCTCCAACCGACGGCTTTTCTTGCCAACCTTAAAATTACGCCCACACACATACTATTGCTTTTCCAGCCTTTGTTTCATCATAAAACTACAACCATATTTCACCCACGCAATATCAAAAATTATGATTGTGGATGAAAAGCTTTAGGTAGTTTTACTCAATTATTTTTCATCAAAAACTTGGGTACCCTGTATGCAAACTGAATATGTTGCCGATGATGCTGCAACAAAGTTGCATATTCGCTACCTCTGATACATATTATAATCGAGTATCGAATGGAATTTATTATAGCAATATCAAGTGACATCGATACAGGAAGGGGAAAACATTATACCTACACTACATACATATAAGACAAATGATCTCCTATTAGTAGGAGCAGTACCCTTATCTAAGCTTTAGAGCGAGAGGATATCCACACATTGTTTACAACATGTAAACAGGCTTACAAAAAACAGAAACATAATTTCGTAGCGTTCGTCGTCGTCGGTCGGTGTCAGTGGGTTTCACAGTAGTCTTAGCGATTTTTTTAATTTATTTGTTCGGTTAATGTAATTTTGTGAAACGAAAACCCATTCGGTTACAGTTAGTATAAAATGTTCGACTGTTTTGCCGCGTTTGTTTATTTTCTCAGAGCCCCATGAAGGACGGACTCCCTGCATTAAAATCGCCTGTTATTAGTATGGGATTGTTAATTCCATTGATAACATCTCCAAGCTCTTGAGAAGAAAAGCTTTGATCGGGGAGATGATTGTAAATTGAATATTGAGATTTATTTGAAGACCAATTGCTGATATATTTGAATTTATTGGAATGACTGTATGGGGGATTGATTTATGTATGTATGAGGATGCCAACACCTTGTTTGGAAGTTGATAGAGTCTAAATTATGAAAATATGCTATATATTGTTTAGGGGGAATTGGATGGCGGTCGGATGTGAAATGGGTTTCTTGTAAGCAAATAACTTTTGGTTCTGTATCTTTAATTTGTAGTTGCAAATCGTGTATGTTATTCAGGTAGCCATTAAGGTTCCACTGTAGAACAGTGAAGTCTTAGTTTACTGAATGTAAAGTATTATTATGTTAATAAAAAGAGAATTTGGTTGGGAGGTAGTGAAAGTGGCGATTTTATTGTGGTGTTCATTATCATGACTCCGCGATATGGATGCAGCTACGGGGGGGTTCTGTAAAGAGCCCCGACGCACAGTGGGACCATGGTAAAAATAAAAAAATACAACTATTTTAGTGGTACTTTAAACTTATTGGTAAGTCATCCCTAATATATGAAAGCTCAAAAAGCAAAGAAATTGGCTGCATTCATTTATTAGTCTATGAGTTATAGACACTTAAACATAGCCTTTCTTCTGCTTTTTTTTATAAAGAGTTATAAGGTGATTTTTTGTGTTGTATTTAATTGCTTTTTAAATATATTTCGCTTGTGAAAATTAAATTCATATTGGAGAAAATTAATATTCAGGGTGTTTAAATTAAAAGAGGTTTTGAAAAAAGAGATTTTTGTTCATGTGTTTTTTATTTTTAAGCAATTTAAAATGTTTTAGTACGATATAATAAAAAAAATTTTAAGTGGAGGTTTCAAAAAACGGTCAAATATGGCTATTGGTTTTTTTTTTGTTTTATCATAAGCAATATGTAGGTAAACCGAATCCCGAAAAAAATCTTCCGCAAGTTTGCGCTTTTTTAAAAAAATTGATATTTTTAGGTTCAACTGCATTCATCAAGCAAGGTGACTTTTTAACAGTATGACTCGATAGTGCACTTTTTAGGAAGGTTTTAAACTTTTCAAACTAAACTAAGCAGTTGGAAGAGCTTAATGAAGGAGCAAATACGAGGTTAGAAGAAATTCCGAGTCTTTTTTGTGTTGGTTTAATGCAAAAATGGCAGCACTGCCAGAGAAAGAAGAACAGGCTTACCAACTATGGCTAAACCTTAATTTGTCCTTACCCGAGGGATTTTTAAATTCTGTAAGCAATAACACAACCTATCGGAAATCACACTTCTTGCAGACATTTAAATTATTTGCATATTGTTACCCTTAAAAAAATGAAGTTAAGTTGTTTAATAAACTGCTATTTTCAATTTCGAGCTCAGTGGAAAAATCATTCCAAATTATAAAGCAAACTTTTTCTGTTCAGTCAAACTAGAATTCAGAAGGAACTAGCAACGTTGGAAGGCTTCAAAAATGTTTTAAACAATGTGGTAAGCGAACTAAAAAACGACGAGTTCAGAAACTAGTGTCGAAAAACACCCCTTAAATGAGCTAAGCTATGCTGCTAAAATCTCGACTTCAAAGTCTCCTTAAAAAAGGGAAAAGGTCTTGTCCTTGCAACAAAGCTTAGGATTAGGTATTGACTTGGGATTGTCAAAGCTCAAATATACTTTGGTCAGAACAACAGTTTAAGTAGGAATCAGCTTAAAAAATACAAGGCGGAAATATTGTCTGAAAGGACTGCTGTATCAGAGACGGTTACTGAAATGAATGTTTGTTAATAACATCAGAATCCTATATTTCAATCATCCGTAGTGCTAAATTTAAAAAGTCAAAAAGAGACCAAAATTCAGATCGTTACTTGGTAACAATAATGTGAAATCAGGATTACACGTCGAATTAGACCTTAATTATCTGCATACATAAGTATTAAGTAGTGTAACTTTTCACTAACCTATTAAAATTATGTAATCTGTATAACAAACATAAGAAAACAATCATAAATAAATATAAAAATTAAAAACACGTTCGCTGCTCAACTCTTTTAAATAAAAAATCCTGAATTTTTAAGTTTTAGAGTATGTTTTTCTTATTTTTTAGTTTACAATAATAGATATAAGTGCTAATATATTTGGTTGATTTCCTTTTTTAATTCACAAGATCCCCACTGTGGAATCATTGTTTTGGTCGAGAAGTTTAATTCTAGATTGGTTCATCATCTTGGGACATTTTATCTTTATCAGTTATGTAGTATTTGTCTTCTGAGAGAAGTGTGTTAGTTAAATTTGTTATAGGAAATGATAAGATTGAGGGTGTATGAGATTGGTAGTTTACAGGTGTGTGTTTTTTTGGGGAGTGGGGATTAGAATGGTGTTGTTGAATAGTCGGTTATCTTATTTTGGGAAGAGATAACAGAGGTAGTTTTTTGTGGACTCGGGCAGGTAAAGTTGGTGCGGATGAGGGATTATGCGTAAGATGATCATTGCATTTTTCTTTATTAGTGTTTTTTATGTTTTTTTTTGGTGGGAGTATATCAGTTATTGATGTAAACGTAAAGTGGTTGTTTATGTTTTTTTTGAAGTGTTGTTTGTAGTGGAGTGGTGAAGGGAGGTAGTTGAAGTGGAGAGAGATTTGGATTAGAGGCCGAGGAAGCTGTGAGTTTGTTTGATGTGGATGACATTTGTGCTGTTGAAGAGTATGTACATATGTTGTAGGATGGAACTGAATCGGATTTTTTTCTTTATTTATTTTATTGGCGTCAGCCATAGAGCATTTGTGTGTTGATTGAATTTTGAGAATTTCTTTGGTACTGTTTGCAAAATTTGGAAAATGATGGGCGTTCTTCGGGACAGTTAGCGCACGAAGTGCGTGTGCAATTTTCTAGTTGGTGAGGGGGAAGGTTGCAGGTTTCGGGGGAAGTGCATCGCTTGGTGGTGTGGCCAAGGAGTTAACACTTGCGATAGCGCATGGGGCTAGGGTAATATTCTTCTATTTTTACATTGTGTCAACAGTAGAGGGGGAAACGATCAAAGGTGAATAGAATTAGCCCGGTGGCACCAATATTTTTTTCAGGAGTTGTTTTTTTTAATTTAAAGACGTCGATTACGCCTTGGCATTTCATTTCACTAATTATTTCTTCCTCCGGCACATTAATTAGGCATGGCGCGTATGCTGTGCCTTTGCAAGAGATGAAGTTGGAATGGAGTTTAACAGAGATTGGACATAAGTTAGCTAGGGTTTTTTGTGAGGAACAGATTGGCTATTTTGGGGGAATTTACAAGGAGAAGGAGGCTACCGTCCCGTAATTCCGTTATACTTTCGTATGCGGTACTTATACCTTCAATAGCTTTTTTAAGTAGAAATACACTAATGGACGAAAGAGGTTATTTTTCATCACTTGAAGAAATCACTATGAATTTTGGGTCGGGAAGGGTTGAATTTATTTGTAGTGGTTTTTCTAATTCTGGGTAGTTAGGGTTAAAGTTTTTTTTTTCTTTTTTTAACATTGGGTTCAGGAACAGATTGGTGCTCTTTTCCAAGCACTTCAAAACTGTTGCCCGAAAGCACAGGTTGGCCAGAGGCCATGTTTAAATTGATTGACTTGGCTAATTTATATAATTTTTGTGAAAAAGAAAAAAAGCGGAGTAAATAACGGGGAAATAAGAAAATAGAGCGAGCAAAACTGATAGAAGAGTTGTCGGCTTGAAAGTCAGACGGAGACTGCATCGTGAAAATAATTAATTTGTTTTTATTGAAACCTACAAAATAGCCGGTTTGAGAGAACTTTTTTAAGTAGAAAAAGAAAAATTAAAATTTGTCCAGAAATGTTCGTTTCTTTTTTTCAAATCTTAATCTATGGTTTTGTAATGTGCTATTCCAGTGACATTTATTTTTTTTATAAATACCAATAATAACCACGAAGCCCATCACTACTTTTCATGCCAAGTCAGTACCGAAATTTTTTTTTATTGTAAGTTCAGAGAAAAATATAAAATACCGCAAGCCAAGAATCCACCTAACCAAATGTAAAATATTGTTTTTTATAATGTACATAAGCATTAAGAAAAAAATGCAAGAGAGAAAATGAAAGCGACCGTTAAATCTCGCGATGCTTATTTACTAATTTTTAGGAGGTCGAACCATCTTTGTCAATAGCACACATTGGTGAGTTGGATGAGAACTTTAAAAAGGGCAACGTCGTGATTTGCTCCCGATAACAAAAGTTAAGAAAAATTGAAAAGTAAAATCGTTATTAATTTTAAAGTTTAGTATAAAAATATAACGAAAAAAAATCGCTATTTGCACTTGTGCAAAAAAAAAATTATCGTGAAAAGCGTTAATCGCTTTGATCAATTTGTACGCTGAAAGAAAGAAGAAAAAAACTTAAATAAGCGTGAAAAGTGAATCACTTTGCTCAGTTCGTACGCTAAAAAAAAAAAAAAAAAGTCATTGTTAGAACCTTTAATAAGTTTATAAACCAGTATAAACAAAAAACAAAAAAAAAAAAAAGGCTATCGTTCGTTTTCCAAAAAAAAACTAAGTAAAATCGCCTTAAAGAGCTGTAAAGCAAAAAAAAACAAGTCGCAGATCCATCCAACGTCACCACTGCTAACGGGACCATTAGCCAATTTTTGTTTGGATTTACCCCAGCTGAATGCAGATGTGGATAACAGGCAACTTTAAGATAATTATAAATTTTTGTAAAAATTTTCCAAAGTTTTTTCAATAATTTACATCATACTTTTGTTTTTTTTCTCTTATAAAAATATTTATATATATGCATAGTATAGGTACATATGTATGTACACATATCAAAATTCAAATTCAATTTTTTTCTTAAGTTCAATTTCAATTAATTATTTTTTTTTATATATATGTAAATAATAGTGTAAAACGAAAAGAAAGATTTTTTTTGCCATTATATATAAATATATATATATATATATATATAAAAATAGAGAAAAAAATATTCTCTTTTTATATATGGAACGAGTATATACATAGGTAGATATAAGTATATTCGTCCAGGCATTTTTTTCTCGTTATAAAGATCTTGACAGACGTATATTTCTCTTAAGTAATAAGCCTATTAGCTATAGGGAATTTATAGTTTTGCGTAAATTCAATTTAAAATTTTAACTTTTTTTATTAGAATGCTTGGGATATTATATATATGTAAATATCTCCTTCTAGTTTTTACCGTTCTCTTTTTCTTATAAAAATGTTCTTATGCATTATTCCTCTTCTAACTTTCTTCTCGTTATCTTTCCTTTTGATTTTAAATTAAAAAAAAAAAAAATGTTAAAATTAACTTAAATTTTAAATATATGTAAACAAAAATGAATTTTGAATAAAATTTTGTGAAGTAGGGTATACATCTAGAAGAAAAAAGTTTCGAGTTCGTTTTTTTTATTTGGGCCATTCAATGATCTTTTTCGAATGTGCATGGTTGGGAGGGGAACGTGAGACCGTAACAACACCTTGATCTCAAACTCAGTCAATTAATGGATCCACTTTAAATGTTAGTACCCTTTCCTTTAGAGAGCACATATATTTTTTTGTATAGTTTGGTAAAACAGGGTAAAAACCCACCCCGGGCTGAAGCGGCCGTAGATTTAAAGTGCTCACCATACTCTGATAGTGGAAAAATAAAATCTTATTCCAAGACCAAACATAACAAAATGGCGCCCAGAGCGTGTGGCTTCTTCCTTAAAGAAATTCCACACACATCTTGAATTACAATTCTTTTGAATTACCAATTTTCGTTTGAGTTTTCGAACAAAATTTGTCGAAAGTTAAATAATTTCAGATTTTCTATAAGTTTTTGGAATTTCGATCATTGGTTATCGATGGTCTTACCTAAACTTTATATTTATTCAATAAATTTTCAAAATTCTTATCTAGTGTAACAATTCTATATGACATCTGGAATTACGATTATGTACGTAGATAGCTCTACATAACCGTCCGATTAATCGTGTTGATATTGTATATACATACTTCGATAGAACTAACGTCGTGCTAACTAAGCATTTTTAAAATTCAGTATGGGTTTTACGTTTATTTATTTTTTTTTTCATTTATTTCAAGGATCTATTTTTGTCTGAGTAAATTTATTACAATTAGAAAACTTATTTTTTGATGTATACCCGAAACTTACTTTTATGATATTGAACCTAAAATATAAAAATTAAATATGTCTGTTACTAGAACACCTCAAAATTTTTCTGAAAATCTTATTACTATTAATTCTTGTTCGATTTGCAAGGAACCATTTACCGATAAAGACAATATAGCTACAACAAAATGTAAACATGTTTTTCATAAAACATGCATTGCTGAAATAATTAAACTTAATTCAACGTGTCCAGAATGTAAATCAAAATTACAACTTAAAGATATTTCTAAAATTGATAAACAAAATTTACCACCCTCAACAACAGGAACAGTACCTAAACCGAAAATACCAAATACTCGTTTTCAGAAAAAACTTGATATGCAATTACCTTTGATGCAAAATCCTATAGATTGGTCTTTAAATCCATCTCCAATTATATCAATGCCTTTGGTTCAGAATGTTGAAGATTCGTTGCGAAGATCTGTAACAACTCAACAGGCTTTAAATCAATCTGAAATTTTTTTTGAAAATTTTGATTTGGATCAAAGTAGACAAAATTTAAATGGTGCTTGTTCACAAAATATTCCTTCGAGAACAGTTCAGGAATCCTCACAATTTCAAGATTTATCTAATCATATTGAAAGTTTGATTGAACACAAATTTGAACAAAAATTAAATTCTATGATGAATCGTCTAGAAACAATGGTCTTAAACCAAAATAAGAAAACAGAAAATAACAACCGTGTTTTTGAAAATTTTTCATCTAGACAGCAAACTAACCCCATCCAAAACAGCAATCAATTTCCGGGAGATTCATATTCTCAACCACAAACACAAAATTTTAATAACAATAACAACAACTCGTTTCAAGGTCATTCAAACAATTTTGTGCCTAGAATTGAGGTAAATCGTGTGGCAAATATACTTCAAAGCTGGAATTTGTGTTTTGATGGAATAAAATCCGATATTTCTGCTGATCAATTTATCTATCAGGTTACTGCTCTTACTAAGGATTGCCTGAACGGTAATTTCAATCTTCTATGTGAAAATCTTCACATCCTTCTTACCGATCGTGCCAGAGAATGGTACTGGAGGTATAGAAGAGGTGTAGATCGTATCAATTGGGAACCTTTCTGTTTTGTTTTTCGTCAACAATTTCAAGATTATAAAACTGATACCGACATAAAAGAACTGATCTGGAAACGAAAACAAAAAGAACCTTTTGAAGATTATTATAATGATGTTATGAAATTGTGCGATAAGCTCAGATATCCTTTAATGGACCATGAACTTGTTGATATATTGCACCGTAATCTTCGACCAGAGATTAGACAACAGACTTTTTATATGGCTTTTGCTTCGGTAGCGCAGCTTCGAAACTTTTGTTTCAAAAGAGATGTAGTTTTCAGCGAAAGCACATATAAATCACAATTACCAATTAGACCTTTTTATAACAAGCGCCCTGTAAACGAAATAGTTATCGAAAATGATACTCAACTTGAAGGCTATAACCCAAAACTTGATATATCTGGTATAACTCCATTCAAATGTTGGAACTGTGGTCGCGATGGCCATACTTACCTTGATTGTCTGGAAAAAAGAATGGTATTCTGCTATGGTTGTGGTACTCCGGACACATACAAGCCAAATTGTTCCAAATGCTCTCAGAAGGGAAACTTGAAATCGAACGCGGAAAAACCAAAAACAGCTCCAGCTCACCCTCGTTCGAATTAAAAGATGAGCATGGAGACCATTCAGTTGTGAATCCCATAGATAATCCTCATTCCCATTTAGACAAAACTGTACCTAATGTTTCAAAGAAAATCACAATTTTTAAACCAGACTTACCTTTACCTGACTTACCTTCACCTGACTTACTTAAGCATATACAAAAACTTTACACGATTATTCCATACCAAAAGCGTTTAGATAATTACAATAAGAAAAGAGCAAGTATTTTCAATGCGATCGAAACAATATACTCTAGTTTTAAGAATCCAAAGCGATCAACAATTCGTTTAAGAAAATTTTGGAAAGAAGTTCGATCGAATAGAAAATTTTTGAAAAAATCTATTTCTAGTCTACAAACTGGCTCTTCAGATATTCGTCCTTACGCAACCATATCTATTTGTGGAAAAAAATATGTCGGCTTGCTTGATAGTGGAGCCACCATCTCTTGTTTAAGTGGTCAAGCTGCGAAAGATCTGATTTCCAAAGTGAATAAACCTAGCAACTTTAACACCTATGCTACAACTGCCGATGGAAAACAACAAGAAGTTAAGGGTTGTATAGAAGTTGATGTGACTTTTAGAGACACCGTGAAAAAAATTAAATTCTTTATAGTTCCAACCTTATTAGAAGACATTTACCTAGGCATAAACTTTTGGTCTGCTCCACAGAAAATGTAGAACAGCCAAATAATGCTCATTCCTTGACACCTGAGCAAAAGAAAACCCTTGATTCAACTATAGATTTGTTTCCATCGTACGCTTCCGAAGGACTCGGAAAAACAAGTCTCATAGAGCACGAAATTGAAATTGAGCCAGATTGTAAACCTATAAAACAGAGATATTTCCCTATATCACCAGCCATAGAAAAACTTCTGCATGAACAAATCGATCGAATGCTTTCAATTGGGGTCATTGAGGAATCGGAGAGTCCTTGGAGTAGCCCAGTAGTTCTTCTTCAAAAGCCATGCGGAAAAGCCAGAGTTTGTCTAGATTCACGAAAAGTAAATGAGAAGACAGTTAAAAGTGCGTATCCTTTGCCTTTGATAGAACAAATTTTAAGTCGATTGCCTAAGACAAAATTTATTTCAAGCATAGACTTGAAAGAGGCCTTTTGGCAGATCCCTTTAAGTGAAAAATCTAGACAATTCACTGCCTTTACCGTTCCAAACCGTCCGCTCTATCAATACAAAGTGATGCCTTTCGGGCTTTGTAATGCTCCGCAAACACTTTGTCGTCTTATGGATCAAGTGATTCCTCCAGGACTTCGAGAGAAAGTATTCGTTTATTTGGATGACCTCCTTGTGTTATCTGAGACTTTCAAGGAACACCTTGATTTACTTGCCGATATAGCTCGAAGATTAAGGAAAGCTGGATTAACCGTTAATCTAGAAAAAAGTAAATTCTGCCTAAAAGAGGTTAAGTACCTCGGTTATATCGTCGGCTATGGTACTCTTCGTACTGACCCTGACAAAGTCTCTGCCATCACAAGTTTTCCCCAACCAACCACCGTCCGCCAACTTCGACGATTTCTTGGAATGGCCGGTTGGTATCGGCGTTTCATTAACGATTTTGCTGGTATAACAACACCACTTACCGACCTTTTAAAAAAGTCAAAAACTTTTAAATGGAATGAGGAAGCCCAAAGTTCTTTTGACATCCTCAAAAATCTGCTCTCTACTGCCCCTATTCTCGCCAATCCCGACTTTTCTCGCCCCTTCGCAATACACTGCGAAGCAAGTCTGTTTGGTGTAGGGAGTGTTCTTGTTCAAACGAACCCAGATGGTATTGAAACACCGATCGCCTACTTTTCTCACAAGCTCAATTCAGCTCAAAGAAAGTACAGCGTTACTGAGCTTGAGTGCTTAGCTGCCATTCTAAGTTTGAAAAAATTTCGTCAGTACGTAGAAGGACAACGCTTTAAAATCATCACGGACCATGCTAGCCTTAAATGGCTAATGCAGCAAAAAGACCTTTCTGGACGTTTGGCTAGGTGGTCACTTAAGCTGCAAGGTTTTGATTTCTCGATTGAACATCGACGTGGTTCCGAAAATGTTGTTCCCGATACACTGTCCCGTGCGAATGAAAATGATATTTCTGCAATTGTTTCTGTTTCTGAAATCGATTTAGACTCTGAACATTTCAACTCCGATGAATATCGAAAATTAAGACAAAATATTCTAGAAAACGAATCAAATTTATCGAATCTTAAAGTTATTGACAACCATGTTTATCGTCGTTCTGAATCTGTAGAAGGTTCTGAAAATGAATCCACACCATGGAAGTTATGGATACCTTCCCAAATGACAAATGATTTAATGAACCGATTTCATAGTCCACCTATTCACAATCATGCTGGGATTCATAAATTGCTAGAGCAATTAAAAAGGCATTTTTACTGGCCTAAAATGATTACTGATGTCCGCAATTTTGTGAATAGCTGTGAGATATGTAAAAAGTCAAAAGCTCCTAATAAAGTCTTGCGTGCTCCAATAGGACAGCAGAAAAAATCCGATAGACCATTCCAGAAATTATATATGGACATAATAGGACCTTTTCCCAGGTCGAAATCTGGAAATATAGCTATATTTATAACATTAGACCATTTTTCAAAATTTCCTCTCTTTATACCTATTAAAAGCATGAACTCGAAAAAAATTGTAGATTATTTAGAAGAGAATGTTTTTAGTATTTTTGGTGTTCCAGAAGATGTCTTGACAGACAATGGTTCCCAATTTAAAAGTGAAATATTTAACAACTTACTTAAAAAGTATGGTATTCATCATACTTATACTGCGTTATATTCTCCACAAAGCAATTCATCTGAAAGGGTGAATCGGTCAATAATTGCTGGTATTCGATCCTACTTAGGTAACGAACAAACCCGTTGGGACGAACAACTCCCCCTTATTGCATCTGCTCTTCGTAGCTCGTACCACCAATCACTTCGATGTTCTCCTTATTACACCCTATTTGGACAAGAAATGGTGACCCACGCTTCTACTTATAAACTGTTGAGAAAACTTGATAACATATGCTCTGGAGAAGTTATTCTCGATAACAAAGATCGAATCCATATAATAAGAGCTGATGTGCAAGCAAACATCCAAAAAGCTTATGAAAACAGTGCAAAGAGATATAACACTGGTAGTACTCAATCTTTATTTAACCCAGGTCAGACTGTATTTCGGCGTAACTTTGCCCAAAGCGATGCCTCAAAAAAGTTCAACGCGAAATTGGCACCAAAATTCGTTAAGTGTAAAGTCATCCGAAAAGTAGGAAATACGTTATACGAACTTGAAGATGATAATGGTAGAACAGCTTTATACCACACCAAAGATATAAGAAGCTAATTTCCCAGTCTTTGTGTTTTCCATATGAACTAACTTGTTAGTACATATGCACCCAAAGCCTGTTTTGTAATGTGCTATTCCAGTGACATTTATTTTTTTTATAAATACCAATAATAACCACGAAGCCCATCACTACTTTTCATGCCAAGTCAGTACCGAAATTTTTTTTTATTGTAAGTTCAGAGAAAAATATAAAATACCGCAAGCCAAGAATCCACCTAACCAAATGTAAAATATTGTTTTTTATAATGTACATAAGCATTAAGAAAAAAATGCAAGAGAGAAAATGAAAGCGACCGTTAAATCTCGCGATGCTTATTTACTAATTTTTAGGAGGTCGAACCATCTTTGTCAATAGCACACATTGGTGAGTTGGATGAGAACTTTAAAAAGGGCAACGTCGTGATTTGCTCCCGATAACAAAAGTTAAGAAAAATTGAAAAGTAAAATCGTTATTAATTTTAAAGTTCAGTATAAAAATATAACGAAAAAAAATCGCTATTTGCACTTGTGCAAAAAAAAAATTATCGTGAAAAGCGTTAATCGCTTTGATCAATTTGTACGCTGAAAGAAAGAAGAAAAAAACTTAAATAAGCGTGAAAAGTGAATCACTTTGCTCAGTTCGTACGCTAAAAAAAAAAAAAAAGTCATTGTTAGAACCTTTAATAAGTTTATAAACCAGTATAAACAAAAAAAAAAAAAAAAAAAAAAGGCTATCGTTCGTTTTCCAAAAAAAAAACTAAGTAAAATCGCCTTAAAGAGCTGTAAAGCAAAAAAAAAAACAAGTCGCAGATCCATCCAACGTCACCACTGCTAACGGGACCATTAGCCAATTTTTGTTTGGATTTACCCCAGCTGAATGCAGATGTGGATAACAGGCAACTTTAAGATAATTATAAATTTTTGTAAAAATTTTCCAAAGTCCAATTCCAATTTTTTTTTGTGTTCATTTTATTAACTTCAATAATTTACATCATACTTTTGTTTTTTTTTTCTCTTATAAAAATATTTATATATATGCATAGTATAGGTACATATGTATGTACACATATCAAAATTCAAATTCAATTTTTTTTCTTAAGTTCAATTTCAATTAATTATTTTTTTTTATATATATGTAAATAATAGTGTAAAACGAAAAGAAAGATTTTTTTTGCCATTATATATAAATATATATATATATATATATAAAAATAAAGAAAAAATATTCTCTTTTTATATATGGAACGAGTATATACATAGGTAGCAGGGACGAAGCGTCCATATATTGAGTGGAATGACTGCTTCCGTAAAGCAAATCAAAAAATTATATGATTTAAGCAAAGAAATTTTAATTCGAAACTGACCTAATCGAATTTTATTTAATCTCTTGTGTAAATTAAAAAAATCTCATAATAAAAGTCGTTCAGGAAAAACAATGCAAAACTATAACTACAAAAACTCAAACTTCAATTCCACTGGGAATGCACAATATCACTCCATTATACACTCACGCTTGCAAACAAATATTTGGAATGCATACCAGCTAGGCATTCTGATATATCGTCTACTCTCAACTCTTACTCAATGTAGTTCAAGGCAATTTTTTTTTATTAGTTGGCGTTCACATAAGAAGTGAAGATTGAATTGAGTGAACTCATTATGAAAATTTGTGAAAACAAAAGTAGAGCAGGAAAGGAGAGATATGAGTTATTTGCTTCTTCTCATTCATTGAAATAGGGGTTGAAAAGTTCATTTAACACTTGTGTGTTTCTTTTTCTTGTTATGTTTTTTATCTGTGTGTGTGCAAATCGCATTGTCAACAATGCTAATGCTTTGTGATCAATATTTTTCTTAAAAAATGTAACTAACATTTAATTTTACATTAGTTTTAACTTGAATTTTATAAAATTTTCTTTTACATTTGTGTAATAAAAGAAATATGATCTTGACAAAACTTTTTATTTAAGTTCAATCATAAGTGCTTCCGCTTCCAAAAAAGTCACGCCTCGTGCCTGATAGGTAGATATAAGTATATTCGTCCAGGCATTTTTTTCTCGTTATAAAGATCTTGACAGACGTACATATGTATATTTCTCTTAAGTAATAGGCCTATTAGCCATAGGGAATTTATAGTTTTGCGTAAATTCAATTTAAAATTTTAACTTTTTTTATTAGAATGCTTGGGATATTATATATATGTAAATATCGCCTTCTAGTTTTTACCGTTCTCTTTTTCTTATAAAAATGTTCTTATGCATTATTCCTCTTCTAACTTTCTTCTCGTTATCTTTCCTTTTGATTTTAAATTAAAAAAAAAAAAAAATATTAAAATTAACTTAAATTTTAAATATATGTAAACAAAAATGAATTTTGAATAAAATTTTGTGAAGTAGGGTATACATCTAGAAGAAAAAAGTTTCGAGTTCGTTTTTTTTATTTGGGCCATTCAATGATCTTTTTCGAATGTGCATGGTTGGGAGGGGAACGTGAGACCGTAACAACACCTTGGTCTCAAACTCAGTCAATTAATGGATCCACTTTAAATGTTAGTACCCTTTCCTTTAGAGAGCACATATATTTTTTTGTATAGTTTGGTAAAACAGGGTAAAAACCCACCCCGGGCTGAAGCGGCCGTAGATTTAAAGTGCTCACCATACTCTGATAGTGGAAAAATAAAATCTTATTCCAAGACCAAACATAACAAAATGGCGCCCAGAGCGTGTGGCTTCTTCCTTAAAGAAATTCCACACACATCTTGAATTACAATTCTTTTGAATTACCAATTTTCGTTTGAGTTTTCGAACAAAATTTGTCGAAAGTTAAATAATTTCAGATTTTCTATAAGTTTTTGGAATTTCGATCATTGGTTATCGATGGTCTTACCTAAACTTTATATTTATTCAATAAATTTTCAAAATTCTTATCTAGTGTAACAATTCTATATGACATCTGGAATTACGATTATGTACGTAGATAGCTCTACATAACCGTCCGATTAATCGTGTTGATATTGTATATACATACTTCGATAGAACTAACGTCGTGCTAACTAAGCATTTTTAAAATTCAGTATGGGTTTTAAGAAAAGGAACTACAATCCTTAAGAATTTTTTTGATTGTCCTTGTATTAAAATCCATGACTATATTAACCGATGAACTTTTACGTTTATTTATTTTTTTTTCATTTATTTCAAGGATCTATTTTTGTCTGAGTAAATTTATTACAATTAGAAAACTTATTTTTTGATGTATACCCGAAACTTACTTTTATGATATTGAACCTAAAATATAAAAATTAAATATGTCTGTTACTAGAACACCTCAAAATTTTTCTGAAAATCTTATTACTATTAATTCTTGTTCGATTTGCAAGGAACCATTTACCGATAAAGACAATATAGCTACAACAAAATGTAAACATGTTTTTCATAAAACATGCATTGCTGAAATAATTAAACTTAATTCAACGTGTCCAGAATGTAAATCAAAATTACAACTTAAAGATATTTCTAAAATTGATAAACAAAATTTACCACCCTCAACAACAGGAACAGTACCTAAACCGAAAATACCAAATACTCGTTTTCAGAAAAAACTTGATATGCAATTACCTTTGATGCAAAATCCTATAGATTGGTCTTTAAATCCATCTCCAATTATATCAATGCCTTTGGTTCAGAATGTTGAAGATTCGTTGCGAAGATCTGTAACAACTCAACAGGCTTTAAATCAATCTGAAATTTTTTTTGAAAATTTTGATTTGGATCAAAGTAGACAAAATTTAAATGGTGCTTGTTCACAAAATATTCCTTCGAGAACAGTTCAGGAATCCTCACAATTTCAAGATTTATCTAATCATATTGAAAGTTTGATTGAACACAAATTTGAACAAAAATTAAATTCTATGATGAATCGTCTAGAAACAATGGTCTTAAACCAAAATAAGAAAACAGAAAATAACAACCGTGTTTTTGAAAATTTTTCATCTAGACAGCAAACTAACCCCATCCAAAACAGCAATCAATTTCCGGGAGATTCATATTCTCAACCACAAACACAAAATTTTAATAACAATAACAACAACTCGTTTCAAGGTCATTCAAACAATTTTGTGCCTAGAATTGAGGTAAATCGTGTGGCAAATATACTTCAAAGCTGGAATTTGCGTTTTGATGGAATAAAATCCGATATTTCTGCTGATCAATTTATCTATCAGGTTACTGCTCTTACTAAGGATTGCCTGAACGGTAATTTCAATCTTCTATGTGAAAATCTTCACATCCTTCTTACCGATCGTGCCAGAGAATGGTACTGGAGGTATAGAAGAGGTGTAGATCGTATCAATTGGGAACCTTTCTGTTTTGTTTTTCGTCAACAATTTCAAGATTATAAAACTGATACCGACATAAAAGAACTGATCTGGAAACGAAAACAAAAAGAACCTTTTGAAGATTATTATAATGATGTTATGAAATTGTGCGATAAGCTCAGATATCCTTTAATGGACCATGAACTTGTTGATATATTGCACCGTAATCTTCGACCAGAGATTAGACAACAGACTTTTTATATGGCTTTTGCTTCGGTAGCGCAGCTTCGAAACTTTTGTTTCAAAAGAGATGTAGTTTTCAGCGAAAGCACATATAAATCACAATTACCAATTAGACCTTTTTATAAAAAGCGCCCTGTAAACGAAATAGTTATCGAAAATGATACTCAACTTGAAGGCTATAACCCAAAACTTGATATATCTGGTATAACTCCATTCAAATGTTGGAACTGTGGTCGCGATGGCCATACTTACCTTGATTGTCTGGAAAAAAGAATGGTATTCTGCTATGGTTGTGGTACTCCGGACACATACAAGCCAAATTGTTCCAAATGCTCTCAGAAGGGAAACTTGAAATCGAACGCGGAAAAACCAAAAACAGCTCCAGCTCACCCTCGTTCGAATTAAAAGATGAGCATGGAGACCATTCAGTTGTGAATCCCATAGATAATCCTCATTCCCATTTAGACAAAACTGTACCTAATGTTTCAAAGAAAATCACAATTTTTAAACCAGACTTACCTTTACCTGACTTACCTTCACCTGACTTACTTAAGCATATACAAAAACTTTACACGATTATTCCATACCAAAAGCGTTTAGATAATTACAATAAGAAAAGAGCAAGTATTTTCAATGCGATCGAAACAATATACTCTAGTTTTAAGAATCCAAAGCGATCAACAATTCGTTTAAGAAAATTTTGGAAAGAAGTTCGATCGAATAGAAAATTTTTGAAAAAATCTATTTCTAGTCTACAAACTGGCTCTTCAGATATTCGTCCTTACGCAACCATATCTATTTGTGGAAAAAAATATGTCGGCTTGCTTGATAGTGGAGCCACCATCTCTTGTTTAAGTGGTCAAGCTGCGAAAGATCTGATTTCCAAAGTGAATAAACCTAGCAACTTTAACACCTATGCTACAACTGCCGATGGAAAACAACAAGAAGTTAAGGGTTGTATAGAAGTTGATGTGACTTTTAGAGACACCGTGAAAAAAATTAAATTCTTTATAGTTCCAACCTTATTAGAAGACATTTACCTAGGCATAAACTTTTGGTCTGCTCCACAGAAAATGTAGAACAGCCAAATAATGCTCATTCCTTGACACCTGAGCAAAAGAAAACCCTTGATTCAACTATAGATTTGTTTCCATCGTACGCTTCCGAAGGACTCGGAAAAACAAGTCTCATAGAGCACGAAATTGAAATTGAGCCAGATTGTAAACCTATAAAACAGAGATATTTCCCTATATCACCAGCCATAGAAAAACTTCTGCATGAACAAATCGATCGAATGCTTTCAATTGGGGTCATTGAGGAATCGGAGAGTCCTTGGAGTAGCCCAGTAGTTCTTCTTCAAAAGCCATGCGGAAAAGCCAGAGTTTGTCTAGATTCACGAAAAGTAAATGAGAAGACAGTTAAAAGTGCGTATCCTTTGCCTTTGATAGAACAAATTTTAAGTCGATTGCCTAAGACAAAATTTATTTCAAGCATAGACTTGAAAGAGGCCTTTTGGCAGATCCCTTTAAGTGAAAAATCTAGACAATTCACTGCCTTTACCGTTCCAAACCGTCCGCTCTATCAATACAAAGTGATGCCTTTCGGGCTTTGTAATGCTCCGCAAACACTTTGTCGTCTTATGGATCAAGTGATTCCTCCAGGACTTCGAGAGAAAGTATTCGTTTATTTGGATGACCTCCTTGTGTTATCTGAGACTTTCAAGGAACACCTTGATTTACTTGCCGATATAGCTCGAAGATTAAGGAAAGCTGGATTAACCGTTAATCTAGAAAAAAGTAAATTCTGCCTAAAAGAGGTTAAGTACCTCGGTTATATCGTCGGCTATGGTACTCTTCGTACTGACCCTGACAAAGTCTCTGCCATCACAAGTTTTCCCCAACCAACCACCGTCCGCCAACTTCGACGATTTCTTGGAATGGCCGGTTGGTATCGGCGTTTCATTAACGATTTTGCTGGTATAACAACACCACTTACCGACCTTTTAAAAAAGTCAAAAACTTTTAAATGGAATGAGGAAGCCCAAAGTTCTTTTGACATCCTCAAAAATCTGCTCTCTACTGCCCCTATTCTCGCCAATCCCGACTTTTCTCGCCCCTTCGCAATACACTGCGATGCAAGTCTGTTTGGTGTAGGGGGTGTTCTTGTTCAAACGAACCCAGATGGTATTGAAACACCGATCGCCTACTTTTCTCACAAGCTCAATTCAGCTCAAAGAAAGTACAGCGTTACTGAGCTTGAGTGCTTAGCTGCCATTCTAAGTTTGAAAAAATTTCGTCAGTACGTAGAAGGACAACGCTTTAAAATCATCACGGACCATGCTAGCCTTAAATGGCTAATGCAGCAAAAAGACCTTTCTGGACGTTTGGCAAGGTGGTCACTTAAGCTGCAAGGTTTTGATTTCTCGATTGAACATCGACGTGGTTCCGAAAATGTTGTTCCCGATACACTGTCCCGTGCGAATGAAAATGATATTTCTGCAATTGTTTCTGTTTCTGAAATCGATTTAGACTCTGAACATTTCAACTCCGATGAATATCGAAAATTAAGACAAAATATTCTAGAAAACGAATCAAATTTATCGAATCTTAAAGTTATTGACAACCATGTTTATCGTCGTTCTGAATCTGTAGAAGGTTCTGAAAATGAATCCACACAATGGAAGTTATGGATACCTTCCCAAATGACAAATGATTTAATGAACCGATTTCATAGTCCACCTATTCACAATCATGCTGGGATTCATAAATTGCTAGAGCAATTAAAAAGGCATTTTTACTGGCCTAAAATGATTACTGATGTCCGCAATTTTGTGAATAGCTGTGAGATATGTAAAAAGTCAAAAGCTCCTAATAAAGTCTTGCGTGCTCCAATGGGACAGCAGAAAAAATCCGATAGACCATTGCAGAAATTATATATGGACATAATAGGACCTTTTCCCAGGTCGAAATCTGGAAATATAGCTATATTTATAACATTAGACCATTTTTCAAAATTTCCTCTCTTTATACCTATTAAAAGCATGAACTCGAAAAAAATTGTAGATTATTTAGAAGAGAATGTTTTTAGTATTTTTGGTGTTCCAGAAGATGTCTTGACAGACAATGGTTCCCAATTTAAAAGTGAAATATTTAACAACTTACTTAAAAAGTATGGTATTCATCATACTTATACTGCGTTATATTCTCCACAAAGCAATTCATCTGAAAGGGTGAATCGGTCAATAATTGCTGGTATTCGATCCTACTTAGGTAACGAACAAACCCGTTGGGACGAACAACTCCCCCTTATTGCATCTGCTCTTCGTAGCTCGTACCACCAATCACTTCGATGTTCTCCTTATTACACCCTATTTGGACAAGAAATGGTGACCCACGCTTCTACTTATAAACTGTTGAGAAAACTTGATAACATATGCTCTGGAGAAGTTATTCTCGATAACAAAGATCGAATCCATATAATAAGAGCTGATGTGCAAGCTAACATCCAAAAAGCTTATGAAAACAGTGCAAAGAGATATAACACTGGTAGTACTCAATCTTTATTTAACCCAGGTCAGACTGTATTTCGGCGTAACTTTGCCCAAAGCGATGCCTCAAAAAAGTTCAACGCGAAATTGGCACCAAAATTCGTTAAGTGTAAAGTCATCCGAAAAGTAGGAAATACGTTATACGAACTTGAAGATGATAATGGTAGAACAGCTTTATACCACACCAAAGATATAAGAAGCTAATTTCCCAGTCTTTGTGTTTTCCATATGAACTAACTTGTTAGTACATATGCACCCAAAGCCTGTTTTGTAATGTGCTATTCCAGTGACATTTATTTTTTTTATAAATACCAATAATAACCACGAAGCCCATCACTACTTTTCATGCCAAGTCAGTACCGAAATTTTTTTTTATTGTAAGTTCAGAGAAAAATATAAAATACCGCAAGCCAAGAATCCACCTAACCAAATGTAAAATATTGTTTTTTATAATGTACATAAGCATTAAGAAAAAAATGCAAGAGAGAAAATGAAAGCGACCGTTAAATCTCGCGATGCTTATTTACTAATTTTTAGGAGGTCGAACCATCTTTGTCAATAGCACACATTGGTGAGTTGGATGAGAACTTTAAAAAGGGCAACGTCGTGATTTGCTCCCGATAACAAAAGTTAAGAAAAATTGAAAAGTAAAATCGTTATTAATTTTAAAGTTCAGTATAAAAATATAACGAAAAAAAATCGCTATTTGCACTTGTGCAAAAAAAAATTATCGTGAAAAGCGTTAATCGCTTTGATCAATTTGTACGCTGAAAGAAAGAAGAAAAAAACTTAAATAAGCGTGAAAAGTGAATCACTTTGCTCAGTTCGTACGCTAAAAAAAAAAAAAAAAGTCATTGTTAGAACCTTTAATAAGTTTATAAACCAGTATAAACAAAAAAAAAAAAAAAAAAAGGCTATCGTTCGTTTTCCAAAAAAAAAACTAAGTAAAATCGCCTTAAAGAGCTGTAAAGCAAAAAAAAAAACAAGTCGCAGATCCATCCAACGTCACCACTGCTAACGGGACCATTAGCCAATTTTTGTTTGGATTTACCCCAGCTGAATGCAGATGTGGATAACAGGCAACTTTAAGATAATTATAAATTTTTGTAAAAATTTTCCAGAGTCCAATTCCAATTTTTTTTTGTGTTCATTTTATTAACTTCAATAATTTACATCATACTTTTGTTTTTTTTTTCTCTTATAAAAATATTTATATATATGCATAGTATAGGTACATATGTATGTACACATATCAAAATTCAAATTCAATTTTTTTTCTTAAGTTCAATTTCAATTAATTATTTTTTTTTTATATATATGTAAATAATAGTGTAAAACGAAAAGAAAGATTTTTTTTGCCATTATATATAAATATATATATATATATATAAAAATAAAGAAAAAATATTCTCTTTTTATATATGGAACGAGTATATACATAGGTAGAAGGGACGAAGCGTCCATATATTGAGTGGAATGAGTGCTTCCGTAAAGCAAATCAAAAAATTATATGATTTAAGCAAAGAAATTTTAATTCGAAACTGACCTAATCGAATTTTATTTAATCTCTTGTGTAAATTAAAAAAATCTCATAATAAAAGTCGTTCAGGAAAAACAATGCAAAACTATAACTACAAAAACTCAAACTTCAATTCCACTGGGAATGCACAATATCACTCCATTATACACTCACGCTTGCAAACAAATATTTGGAATGCATACCAGCTAGGCATTCTGATATATCGTCTACTCTCAACTCTTACTCAATGTAGTTCAAGGCAATTTTTTTTTATTAGTTGGCGTTCACATAAGAAGTGAAGATTGAATTGAGTGAACTCATTATGAAAATTTGTGAAAACAAAAGTAGAGCAGGAAAGGAGAGATATGAGTTATTTGCTTCTTCTCATTCATTGAAATAGGGGTTGAAAAGTTCATTTAACACTTGTGTGTTTCTTTTTCTTGTTATGTTTTTTATCTGTGTGTGTGCAAATCGCATTGTCAACAATGCTAATGCTTTGTGATCAATATTTTTCTTAAAAAATGTAACTAACATTTAATTTTACATTAGTTTTAACTTGAATTTTATAAAATTTTCTTTTACATTTGTGTAATAAAAGAAATATGATCTTGACAAAACTTTTTATTTAAGTTCAATCATAAGTGCTTCCGCTTCCAAAAAAGTCACGCCTCGTGCCTGATAGGTAGATATAAGTATATTCGTCCAGGCATTTTTTTCTCGTTATAAAGATCTTGACAGACGTATGTATATTTCTCTTAAGTAATAGGCCTATTAGCCATAGGGAATTTATAGTTTTGCGTAAATTCAATTTAAAATTTTAACTTTTTTTATTAGAATGCTTGGGATATTATATATATGTAAATATCGCCTTCTAGTTTTTACCGTTCTCTTTTTCTTATAAAAATGTTCTTATGCATTATTCCTCTTCTAACTTTCTTCTCGTTATCTTTCCTTTTGATTTTAAATTAAAAAAAAAAAAAAATATTAAAATTAACTTAAATTTTAAATATATGTAAACAAAAATGAATTTTGAATAAAATTTTGTGAAGTAGGGTATACATCTAGAAGAAAAAAGTTTCGAGTTCGTTTTTTTTATTTGGGCCATTCAATGATCTTTTTCGAATGTGCATGGTTGGGAGGGGAACGTGAGACCGTAACAACACCTTGGTCTCAAACTCAGTCAATTAATGGATCCACTTTAAATGTTAGTACCCTTTCCTTTAGAGAGCACATATATTTTTTTGTATAGTTTGGTAAAACAGGGTAAAAACCCACCCCGGGCTGAAGCGGCCGTAGATTTAAAGTGCTCACCATACTCTGATAGTGGAAAAATAAAATCTTATTCCAAGACCAAACATAACAGTTTAAGTAACATATCAACGAAAAATAAGAAAAACTTCAGCTCATAAAACAACAATACAAATATTTTTTTAACCTATAATTTAAATTGCAAATCCGATTCTTTCTTATACAGGGTGATTTACATAAGATTCATCAAAGAAGCTGTTGGGTTAGTACAAGAAAAAAATTATTTAAAAATAACGGAAAGACATACATGCCAGTCTATACAGTCGAGAGAGAGAGAGGGAAAGCGGAAAGTCAAGTTCATACGTTTCTGTTTAATATATTTTTAATTAATACATACAGCTGTGTTCAAAATAATAGTAGTGCTCATTGAACTATAGCATCCCTGACATTAACGCCATCTTAACAGTTGGAAACTTAATTTCTGTGATGTCAAAGTTTCTAACGGTCAACCTTAAACAAATATACTGTGCGTTGGGCGCATTGTGGCATATATTTCGTATATCGAGCGCCCACGCTTTTTTCACAATAACACTACTATTTTACGATCATTATTGTTTTTAGCTCAATTTAAAAATTATTTTTAATTTTTTTAGCTTGATGTGCTAAGCGTGTGTTATTAGTTTTTTTAAACTATATTTATTTTTCATTTTTTAGTTCGATGTGTTATCAAAAAAATGATTTTTTAAGTTTTCGTAATTTTATTTAAAAAAAATTATCAGCCAACCCAGTAAGTCGCGCCTGCGATTTAGATATTATTAAAAAAAAATGTTCCGCCATGGTTGGTACTTGTACCCACGACCCTTGTAGAATCCGATGCCAAAAATGAAACGTGGCGGCGCGGCGGCGCGTTAACCCACTGAGCTACCGCAGCACTTAGAATTCAGGGAGTCTTTTAATATTTATAAGCTCATAATAAAAGCTGGTAGAAACAGAAGGTGATGGAGGAAAATATTTAATCCTGGTAATCCTGATAAGGATATTGAGATAAACTTATGAAATTATTGTATTGCCACCAGTTCTTTATATGTGTACAAAGTTTTAATAAAATCGGTTCGTGTAAAGTGGGTCAAAATCGAGTGTAAAGGTGTCGGTTACATACATACAAGTGAAGCTAATATAAGCGTGTTAAAAATAGATATAGATATAGATATAGACGCCGCCGCTGGCAATCACCGTCATCCGAACCTCCGAGGAGAACGAGATGATCAACAAGACGGCAGTTCGATTCCTACCGCAGTGCGTACCGCACACACTTGTTAGTCTTAAGAGTATTTTTTTAATAAAGTAATTTTTTAAAACATAAATCTCGTGTAAAGTTTTTTCCCGAGCAGGGACCCGTTTAGTTAAAGTAATTTTTCGATTATAAATATAAAAAAATATAAGAGAAAAATCCTTGTAAAAAAGTGGTTTAAGGAATTAAAGTTAAAATTAAGATAAACTACATGTCTTTGCAAGAATTATTAAAGTGAATTAAGAAACTAAAACTAAAATTAAAAAGAAAATATCCTTTTCAAAATAAGCGAAGTAGTTTGAGAAAATTAAATTAAAACAGGTAGATACAAATAGGAAATATCCCTTGTTGAAAATTATAACAAAGAAGTCCACAAATATGACAATGACGCCAGAAGAACTGTCGACAGTAGTTAGTAGGTTAGTGGCCGATGCCAACCAACATTTAACCGAAGAGGTAAATAGACTAAACAGACAACTTACGGCATTAACGACAAGAGACACCATCGAACCATATGAGGACATAACAATTGATCCAACGATAGTAGGTGGAGAGGGGTTAGAAGTAGCCAAGTGTATACCACAATTTGATGGAGAAAACTATGTTTCTTGGCGCACAGCTCTAACAAACGCTATGAAGGTGTATGAGTTGTGTAAGGGTGGGTCGAGATACTTTTCGGTAGTAAATATAATAAGGAATAAAATCATAGGGAAAGCCAACGATGTCCTCACTAGCCACGGGACACCGTTAAACATTGATGCGATTTTAGGTCGATTAGATCTAACATATAGCTACAAAAGACCAATCCATATGTTAGAAACAGAATTAGGTAACATGAGACAGGATAGGAAACCATTGCAAGAATTTTACGATGACGTTACGAGAGTACTGACGCTTATAATAAACAAGACAATTATGAGTTATGGTCCTAGAACCGCTGAAACCGAATGTCTCACTGATAGGGCAAGACAAAACGCTTTGCGAGTATTCGTTACTGGGTTAAACCAACCCGCAGGTAACATCGTATTTTCACTAAATCCTGAGGATTGACCCAACGCCTTAGCGAGAGCACAAGAGATTGAATCAAATCAGACAAGGTATAGAAACATGGGTCACGTTAACTACAGACATCAGCCCAGACAATTCGAACAAAACCATATTGACCAACCAACAACCAGACCACCGCTTCAGAATAGAACAACTTACCAAAACGGTTTCACTCATCAAAACCGACAATACGCGGAACCTTTTCAACAACAGAATAGACAATTTCAGCAAAACCGACATTACAATAATTTTAATAATAACTATAATAACAACCGACCCGAAAGGATGGACACATCAAGTGGGAATATAGTGCCCACAAGACAAGTCACTTCTCAACCTAATAGTGATAATAGGCCACAATGTTCCAATAACTCTTTTGGTAACAGCCCGTTCAAAAGAGATCGGGCAAATAGTGACCAAACAGCGTTACATAAATTTCCACGCCTCAATTAATGAATGAGAGCGGTAATTTTTTGAGAGTAAGGCACGACTTACCGTTCATAAAAAGGACGGATGGTGGGTCGGGGCGTGTATTTTATATATTAATATACACAGGAGCAACGCATAATTATATTAAACCAGGGCTGTTCCCAAGTATGGAGCTTGAAACTCCATCGCGAGTCAATAGTGTCCATGGAACCACCATCATCCATACTTATCAAGACATAAATATCTTGGGAGTAAAAGATAAATTTTACGAGTTAAATGAACTAAAAAATTTTGATGCCATTATTGGCATTAAATTATTAAGAACTATAAAGGGGAATTTTAATATTAGGGATTCAACGTTAGAATATGATCAGGGCGTGATACCTTTAATATTTATTGATATTTTAATCAATACACTCAATATAAATAACGAAATTTCAAAAAAAGAAAAATTAACTCTTATTTTAAAAAAATATCAGGGTGTTTTTACCGAGAACTACTATTGACACAGCTGTTTGGACCAAGGGTTATCCATACCCACAATCAGTAGCGAATTTCGTAAATAAAGAAATCGAGAACTTACTCGAAAATAATATAATACAACCTAGCAGAAGTGCATATAACTCTCCTGTATGGGTAAGAAAGATAAGAAAGGTGTAAACGAGGACGGTACAAAGAAACGTAGATTAGTCATAGATTACAAAAAACTTAATTCATTTACTAAAACAGATAAATATCCTATGGCAGAAACATCGGTTATCTTAGCAAATTTAGGCAAAGCTAAATATTTCACCACTCTCGATTTACAGAGCGGGTTCCATTAGATAAAGTTAAAAGAGAACGATAGGGAAAAAACAGCTTTTAGTGTTAACAATGGTAAATACGAGTTCCTTCGAATGCATGCCGTTTGGACTCAAAAATGAGCCGTCAATTTTCCAGAGAGCTATAGATGACATCCTCCGCGAATACATAGGGAAATTTTGTCATGTTTATATTGACAACGTCATTATATATTCAGAGACGGAAGAAGAACATCTCGAACATATCGAGACAATAACGAAGGCCCTTAGCACATGAAAGAAGTAGAATTTCTTGGGTACATCGTATCATTTAATTGCATAAAAATGGACCCAGTAAAAACTCGATGCATAGAGGAATTTCAGCAACCAGAGACTTTACGTCAATTAAGATCTTTCTTGGGGTTAGCTGGTTATTACCATAAATTCATAAGAAATTACACGATGATTGCTAAACCTATGACCAAGTATCTCAGAGGAGAGAATGGTAAAACTGGCCAAAGAAGTAGCAAAAAAGTCACAATAGAGTTTGATAAGGAGGTCATTAAAGCATTTAAAATATTGAAGGACAAACTCTGTGAACAAGTTACGCTCAACCAACCTGACTTTAGCAAAAGATTTGAGCTAACCACAGACGCTAGCAGCTCAGCCATAGGTGCAGTGCTTAGTCAAAATAATAGACCCATAATTTTTATAAGCCGAACGTTAAGTAAAACCGAGGAAAATTACGCGACAAGCGAGAAGGAACTCCTTGCCATAATTTGGGCATTGAAGAACCTTCGAAATTATCTTTACGGTGTGAGTGGTATCCGCATATATACAGATCACCAACCATTAACGTTTGCCATCGGTGATAAGAACCCAAACGCAAAAATAAAACGCTGGCGCGCCTTCATAGAAGAATACGCCCCAGAAATTATATACAAACCAGGTAAGGAGAACGTTGTAGCCGACGCTCTCAGTAGACAACAACTAAATATGATGAACGAAGACGAATCAGAAGTAGGAACTATTCACAGTGCAGAGAGTAGTCCCATTGAAGATATAAGAAGAGTAAACCAAAGAATCAATAATTTTAAAGTGCAATTAATTTTAAACGAATCACTCAACAATAACATAACTGCAAAAGAAATCCACACAGTCTACTGGAGACATATGTTACAGCGCTTTTTAAAGATTTAGACATCGTAAGTAAAATAAAAACAATAATAAAAACAGGCTTAACAGTAGGAATTTATAGTAGTGAAGAGATGTTCTTCAAAATTAAAGACAAACTTTTAGAAGAATTTCCAACAGTTAAATTTTTATTCTGTACCAAATAGTTGAGATGTTACAGATAAAGAAGAGCAATTAGCTATTATCGTTGCTGAACACAATCGAGCTCATAAACAAGCTAAAGAAGTGTATAAGCAAATTGTAGGTAAATATTATTGGCCAAGCGCTTTCAAACAGATTCTCTCAATAAACGCTACATGCGAAATCTGTAAAAAGAATAAGTATGAGAGACATCCTAATAAGCAGCCAATTGGAGAGACTCCAATTCCTGAAGAAGGGGGAGAGCGCGTCCACGCAGATATATACTCTTGCGAAAACTCGTCCTTTCTTACAATGACAGACCCATTTTCAAAATATCTCGTTACAACCCAAGTAAAGTCGAAGACGGAAGCAAAAGATGATAGAACTACTACCGCTTTTTGGTAACGTCAAAATGTTGACAACCGATAACAAAGCAGCATTTTGTTCACCTTCTGCAAAATGTGCGTACAACCTTCTTAACATCACTCATAAAACTACACCACCAGCTCACTCAAAGAGTAATGGAACAATAGAAAGAATTCACTCTACATTGACAGAACTAATTAGAATAGTTAAAGAGTCTACACATCTAACAGACATCAAGGACGTCATGACTCTAGCTACATAAAATACAAATAATACAAAAAAAAAAACAACAGCTGTTCCATGTAGAACAGCTGTTCCATGTAGAACAGCTGTTGTTTTTTTTGTTGTTTTTTTTCAAACTCAAATTGAATAATTAGCTCCGTTCAATCACAAAATTTCTAGTGTAGAGTAGTGCAGTGTAGTTCAGATTCATGAAAACTGTCAGAGCAAGTCCAAGCAAAAACGTCATGAGTCAGATGTTAAATTCAACGCAAGTAAAGTGGTAGGGATAGTAATAATTTACTAAAAAAAAAAATTGTGGCCAAACAAAATGTTGACAAAATATTTTTTCTGTGTGTAATTTGAATTAAAAAATCCGTATTAAAAATATATACTCAATTTCTTATTCCCAATCTTATTTATAATAACAATTAAAAAACTAGATCACACTTTTTTTATTTTACTAAAGCCAAAAAACGATATCGAACAGTAAAAGTGTAAGGTTCTCGTCGATCGACTTTCATAAATTTAAATTCGTGTTCGGCTTTTGGTTAATAGACAAAAAGTTTCACCAAGTTCAATATAGAGCAGAGCTCCGCGGAAGAAGTGGCCGACCGGGAACCAAATAGTGCCCGGTTCGAGTCCCAGTCAGGGAAAATTAATTTTTATAATTTTAAATTATTAGAAGCAGAATTGCACAATAAAGAAGTGGAAAACTTCATCAGGTAGGAGAATTCCCTGATGGAAGGTGGTGGTAGTACTGGGGTACCGAAAGGTTCCTCAGCCAAAAGACATGCCTATGCCTTCAAATGCATCAACAGCAAATGTTTCATCGAAAACAACAACTACAACGATGAAGCCAACATCATCAGCAGATGCTATAACAGCAAATATAAGAGCCGCTATCTATAAGGGCTCAACAACAAAAGCAACATTGAAAAGTACATTGCCCTCACCTGCTACACTTAAAAAAAGAAGGAGATCGGCGAAGCTAAGGCCAATTCTGCCAGGCAAAAAACCCGCCTCAGCTAAGCTGCCAGCTTTGGTGGGTGATAAAGACAAGGCAGTAAATTTAACAACTGTTCCTGTTAATAAACAACAGGCTGATACGGATTCATCAGACGAGTATGAAGAGTGGAATACCAGTCCGATGGAAGAGATGGGCAGTACAAATCCCCCGAACCGAAAAGAAAACAACAACCAGCGCCGCCGACACAAGGGGGAGCAGAGGAAGTAAATGCAGATAGGCAACTTGAGCATACTCTGCAAGCAAAACAAAGGGAGTTGGCAAAGTATGAACAGCAATGTCGAACACTTAAAGAGGAGATGAAGCCCCTTCTCGAACTGCTCAAACAAAAAGCAGAAGCGCGCCGACAGAAAGAGGCAGAGGATGAAAAAATTGCAAACACATAAGATCGACCTGTAAGATTTAAAACAGATATGTAAGACGGCCACAAGTAATAATTTTTTTATGAAAATAATAAACGACAAAGAAAAAAGGTACTCGTTTCAGTGCTTAACACTGGCTGAGTACAAACTAGTAAAAGAATGTTTGAGAGAAGCTACTGCTGAGTTCTTCAGCTACACCCCTCGTGATGAAAAGGTAAAAACTGTCCTTTTAAAGGGCATCAGTTCCTGCACGGAACCAGAGGCGCTCTTAGATGAGCTCCGTCATAAAGCGGGTGACGACCTCGATTTTATCAGGGTCAAGCCCTTTACAACGGTCAAGTCCAGACGTGGTGGTTATCGGCTGCCAATGTTTCTTGTGACATTATCGTCCCAAAGTAAGTTGGATAATCTAAGGACTATTACTGTCCTCGATTTCCAAATTGTACGTTGAGAAAAGTTATCACGGCATGATGACATGCTACAATGCATGCGTTGCCAACGATTCGGCCACGCCGCAGTCAACTGCGATATGCAGATGCGCTGCGTCAAATTGGGTAAGAATCACATTAGGGGAGAATGCCCATTAGGCACCGAGCGGGTCGAAGACTTGACCCAACTCAAATGTGTACTTTGTGGGAACGAGGGGCACCCTGCTAACTATCGGGGATGCCCTAAGGTCCAACATATAAAAGAAAAGACTGCTAACCAGAAAGTCGCCGAAACACAAAAAGCCTCTACAGCAAAACTCGCCGGCCCCAAAGTTTCCTATGCTCAAATAGCGTCTGGAGCGGGTAAGACGAAACAGGCCCCACCAAAGGTTCTCCAACAGGCTTCAGTGTCTGTTGCGGCACCAACAGTGCAGCCCGACGTTGTAGCCCTGCTGCTGTCCATTCAAGGTCAGCTTTAAGGACTACATTCCCAATTACAGAAGCAAGGCGAAAGGATAGATTATCCCTATTCTTTGTTGCCTGGTGAAGCGCATTTTAGAGGCTAAGGGCGCTCTGCCGGAGACGCGCTTAAAGATAGTAGCTGTGAATGTAAAGAGATCGACCCAATTCCACACAAGGAGGCGGTGTCGCGATTTTCATACGCAAAGGCATTAGTTATAAGGTTATATACAGTAATGAAGTGCGAAAGCTTAGGTTGCTAGAGGCTTGCATCATATGCATCTCTCTCTCGCAAGAGAGGCGGATGTATGTGATTGCGGCTTATGCTCCTGAAGCTTCGCAGGCTACTAACTTTATATCAGATCTCGAGATTCTCTTCAGATTCCTAAAACTGGGCTTGGAAGAAAACTACTTCATATTGGCCGGTGACTTGAACGCCAAACATGTAGATTGGGGCAATCGAGTCAACAACACCAGAGGCAACTATCTTGTCAATCTGATGGAGCTTTGCAGTGTTGAATATGGAGTCGACCTGCTGGCTACCGAAAGGCCTTCTTATCCGAGAAGCGGCTCCTTTTTGGATCTTATGCTCTACGACACCAGACTGACAGTAACTGACAAAGTGGGTAATCACCCTAAAAACTGTTTACAGACAATTGAATACGACAGTGATCACTGCGGACTGGCTACTGTAATACAGATTCCGAACGAACGCGTGGAGTTGGAGGAATATGTTCCAGCGCACTCTTACAACTACAGTAAAGTGCGCTGGTCTCGTGTCACCAATACCCTTGCGAGAGAACTACGTTCGAACTACTCAACCCCACCAAATAACAGAAATTTGACAAATACAGAAATCGACCAATATTTACAACAGATGGACGAAACGATAAAACGTACAATGGAACGGACAATACCAAAGTACAAGGAACTTGACCAAACCAACGTCTATAGAAACGCGACTATCGACGCACTACACAAACACAAAAGTAGACTCCTGACAAGACTAAAGAACTTGTACAGACGTTTTACAGACCCACAAGACCAGGAGAACAGAGTACTGAAGTCTTCGATCAAAAACATTAACCAGCTGATTAAAAACAATTATAGACTTTCTATTAACATGTATTGGGATAACAAAATTCGGGCCGTTAATTCGAGCGACCCGAGCATGTTTCCCCAAATAAACAAGATCTTCAGAAAAAACAATCAGAACGAGCTTCAGTGTCTGAAACTCCAGAGAACATTACAGAACAGAGACGTACTCCTGACAGCACAAATAGATCCAGAGGAATCCGTCTTTGACGATGAGTTCTTTATTATAGAAGATCCGCAGGAGAAAGTGGAGACAGTGGGAGCTGCTTTTCAGCAAGTGTATAAGGTGAATGATATCAGTCGCCCGAATCACGAGTTGGAAAACAGGGCCTTACTTCATCACTTCTACCTTCGGAACGACATAGAGCAGTGGCGAACTGAGAACAATGGTTTCATAAGGTTCAATGACGACTTTTTGGCAAGTGGAATAATCGCCGAGCAAACAGGGTTAAGTCCCTTATTAGTTACGAAGATAGAGCTCCAGTTCATCTTCGATTCAATAAAGAATAAAAAGTCAGCAGGTGTCGATGGTATATCCAACATCGTTCTAAGGCACCTTCCGATTGAGGCAATAGACATTTATACCACACTGTTTAACAATGCCCTGAATAATGCTTATTATCCAGCGCATTGGAAGACAGCTGTGGTACATCCCCTTCCGAAAAAGGGAAAAGATAGCTCCAATCCTTCAAATCTCAGGTCAATAAGTCTTCTTCCAAGTATCAGTAAGGTATTTGAAAAGATAATAAATAGAGCTCTGATAAAGTGGGCTGCGGACAACACAATTATTCCGGATAATCAGTTCGGGTTCAAGGCAGGACATGACACAATTCATGCCGCGTCTAAACTCGTTTCCGATATTCAATGGAACAAATCAAAAAAGCAATGCACGGGTGCTGTTCTGGTGGATTTGGAAAAGGCTTTCGACACCGTATGGTTAGAGGGTCTTTATTTAAAGCTCACCGAACTTGGCATTAGCAAACCATTGCTGTATATGCTTTATGACATGTTGAATGGTAGAATGTTTGTTGTCAAAAGTGGCAATATAACTTCTACCAAAACCTTCGAAATTAAGAACGGTCTTCAAAAGGGAGCGGTTAACTCACCGATTCTCTTCAATATTTACATCAGCGATCTGATAGGTAGTCTTACTCAGGCAATAGCGTACGCTGACGATCTAATTGCGTATAGATCGGCTCGAAAGATTGAAACCATTCAGATTCTCTTGCAGCGTGATTTCGACAAGATTCAGCGATATTGCGATGACTGGAAACTGAAAATAAATGTCCAGAAATCCGAGACAATCCTGTTCCGCACCTCGTTGGCTGGGGCCTCAAGGGATACGCGTATGAATTGGCGCAAGTTGGTCATCGTTGGACCTGACGGACAGCGATTAATGGGCAAAATTGAAGTGAAGTACCTAGGTATCTGGTTGGATCAGTATTTGTATTTCAACAGACATATTAATGCTGCTCTTGCCAGAGCCAGAGGAGCCTTTGCTCTGACAAACGGCTGTTTTACAACAGTTGGCTTGACTCAAGGGTAAAGGTAATTTGCTACATGTCCCTCATACGGCCTATGCTTGTTTATGGCTGTCCGGTGTGGTTCAACGTTGCACCGGCTCTAATGGAGAAGTTTCGGGTGTTCGAGAGGCAGTGTCTTCGACGCTGTCTCGGATTGCATCGGACACCAGAATCTGATTATACCCATTATTATCCTAACGAGGTTCTATACAATGAGGCTCGGATCTACAGGGTTGACAATTTCGTGATAAAACTTGTTAGAGGTCACATTGCAAGAGCTATGAATTCAAACAACAACTTAATCTTCGGACCGTTCTTTCCTATCAACGAATATTATGAAAGTACACGCTTGAATGGCTTTGTGCCTCCTGAAGCATTCCTCTATTTTGATACGTGCGGTTTGATACAGGATAGATTAGCAGTTCCATTAATCTATCACGTCAGACGAAGAACCGTTGATGGGCGGCTCCTTTATAATCGGGAAGTCCTCGCACAGGACGGTGCTGAGCAGCTCCGGTTCAGTAGGGCTGTGTCCAAAAGGGACAGACTTGATAGGGTGAAGCAGGAGAACCAGTACTGGTGGCTTCAATCAGCATTCAACAATGGGTAGTCGGGGTAGGGTTTATAGACTTGGCCGGCTTACATATCTGTTTTAGGTTTAGGGTCTTAAGTTAAGTAGAATAGGCATGGTGGCACCAAAAATATGAAAAAAAAAAAATAAAATAAAAAAAAAAAAAATAAAAAAAAATAAAAAAAACAAACAAAAACAAATACAAAATATATTAATATATATGTACTTAAAAACATTAGACAAAAAAACAAGACATAGATTTGCTACTGTGGTTGTTCTAGTTTTAAGTAGTATGTAGGTAGTTTAGTTTTAAGTTTTATTCTTAAGGTAAAAAAAAAAAAAAATGTGGTAGACATAGCTTGTAAGTAGATTGTAAATAGTATTTAAGTAGTTTGTAAATAGTATTTAAGATATATTTATAATAAAAAATAAAAAAAAGTCATAGTTAGTTTTTCTACATTTTTCTAACAAAATCAAAATAAATAAAATAAAACAAAACATGTACAAATTTGGCCGAAAGGCATTAGTTATAAGTTATTGAATTTCTTAGAGCGCCCGTGTAGGGCCAGTAAGTTATTTTTAAGAAAATAATGAAATCTAGATGTATTTGCTAGTATTAAGTTAGATATAAGATAAATGAATAAATAAAATACAAAAAAAAAAAAAAAAAACACCCAAAGTAATATGAATATAGTATTGAGTAGAATAAGTTGGTAATTATGACTTTGCAAGCAACTTCCCGAAATTTGTATTTAGTATTTCCTTATAATTTCATGTATTTTGTCTTCTAATATCTTATTTATTGAATAAAAAGACAGCGTCGACATCGTTTGTGTGCGTAGTTAAACGGTCTTCAATAAGTGATATTCGTTTTATAATATCATCACGCAAATCCTTAGTAATTTGGGTTGTTATTTTTTGCGTAAGCAAAGAAAATCTTTCTTCCAAATCAAAAAGTGTCACATCTGGGACGGATTTAGAGGAATCAGAAATGGAACTGCCTTTGTTACATTGTTTACCAATAGGTGTATTCAATTGCTTAGGTGCGTGTTGTTTATTTAAGCTTTGTATCCCTCTAACTCCCCCTGCTCCTGGTGTAGCCGTTGACTGCTTCTCTTTATCTGCAGATCGCGTTTTTCCCGCCATCGAACTTAAATAAAATATTATATTTATTAACTATTACGTTATTAGATCAATAAGCCGATAAAACTAACAAAAAAGGCAACGCAATGGTAAAATAATACAGATTTGTATTTTACATTACATTACATTACATACTACACAGCACATAAATGTACAGAGTAGAGACACTTAACCTTGAGCTACTGAGGCTATGTAAGGCGATACAACACAAGACATTAATACAAGACAGAAGGACAGAGAAGAGAAAGAACAACAGAAAGAAAGAACACATGACAACAGCACGCGGTAGGTTTCGAATGGTCACCCATCTTTCTACTAACCGCGCACATTGATTCTTGATTTCGGTGATCGATGGGAACCGAGCTTTTATCAATGACTAGGGCGTTGTCGATTTGTATTTTAACTTGGCTTTTATGGCACGAATCAGATAGAAAAATGAAATTCAGCCGGACGAAATTATCAACACGTCTATTCGCTTTCCATAACACTTACACATACTGTAGGTAGGTAGGTTGTCTGAAAAATTTGAAGTCCAAAGCGGTGTAAGGCAGGGCTGATACTGTCACCAATCCTGTTTTTATTGGTGATACATAAGTGATGTACTGCCGATGGCTTTGACGATATAGACGAACAGGTAAGGAACGCATCGATACCATTATACGAAGGCGTAAGTGGCAGTGGTTTGGACACACGCTTCGAAAAGGTAATGACTACATTAGTGCATTGCGGGCCAAGAAATGCAATGGAACCCACTCACACTCACATGTACATATATATATATATAAAAAAATGTAAATATGTATAATTGTTACAATCTTAATGAACTTAATTATATTTATTTTAATATGTATTTTTGATTAAACGCTCGAACGCAATCGTTAGCATTAGACCATTTCCCATTTGTACCAATTTAAAGTTAGTTGTTAATAAACTCTCGAACTGAGCACTTGACGTAATTTAAAGCTTCAACACACGCTATACTTTGTCTCCTAAAAATTGTCAGTACAGGGAAGATAGGATGTTTGCCTTTGATTCGCACTATTTTCTTTTTTAATAAGTCTTTTTCATTTGAAAGCTCTTTCAAGCTCTTTCAGAGTTGACTACTGCGAACAATGAAATGGCAAACATTTAAAGAAAATGTGTTAAGGGTTACCTTGGTTTAATATTGAAATTCTTTTTTTATTTATAAAAATGAAATAATATTTATCTTTGCCACACCACTAAGAGGTAAGATAAAAGGCGCGTTTTTGAAGGGTATCCCCAGTAGGCGTAATCCCTTTTAAATAAATAACAAGTGGAAAATAAACATGTATTCTTACATATTAATGTAACAAAAAATAAAATTAACAATCATAACATAAAACAATATCACAAAAATACACGAAGTATCAATAAACCGACCACACGGTACGAAAATCTACGCAAATAATCATTTTCTCTGCAGAAAAGAGCTTATACTTTTACAACTGCATTTAAACGGATTTCCCGCACAGTGCAATGCAAAATGTTCAACACCAAGTAAACACTTTCTGCTTAAGAACTTTTTAAAAGCCCTAAAAAGAAAAGCTCGTGAACAGCAACCATAGGAAGAACGACGATACAAGTTACCTACATTGCTAAGGCAACACTGCATATCATAAATATAACATGAGGGTTGAAATGCCATTGACTATACTCAGTCCACACTCAGATGTGTGGCAGAATAGTCGTGTGGGAGCTGCGTCAGATTAAATGAGAAATTCAGTGGCGGGTAGTAACAATTTTGTTTCGACTTTTTTCAAGTCAGTATAGTGTGAAAATAGGGCAAGCTACTGCTTCAGAAAAAGCTCTCCCATAAGGCCTGTACTGACAATTTTTAGGAGACAAAGTATAGATGGATACAAAGTAAAAAAAACAACAACAACAATAATAACCAAAGAAAAAATGTGTGGTTGTAGCTGAATGTCCTATTCAAACCATTACAAATATACTTAAAAAATTTCACGAAACAAATTCGGGTCCATAAGTAGCTCTTTTGCACTATAGAACATTTCGAAAGGAAAATATTAACTAACCTTCGGAACTTTTAATGCCCAGGCAATTAAGAACAAAGTTACCTTTTTTAAATAAAGCTTGTAGTAAAACAATTTCACTTAATAATATAAGTGTTAATAATGTTTATGATTTAAGTATATTAAGCTAGTATTAAACGGTCAACGTAAAGGATTAACATTCAACAAAAGTAATAACTGGAAAACTCACTGTTTGGAGTTAAAAAAGAGCCTAAATAAAGGAACTAACATCATTAATTTCTAGCTAGCAAAAAATGCAATGTACACGTTAATACACTTTGTAATATAGCAAAATCGTTTTAAGTAAAATTGACTATGGGCTTTTTATATATGGGAACTCACCGAAATCGACGATCAACATTATCAAACCAACCTACCATCAAGTGCACGAAGAAGCCTCAACGCATTCCCAACAAGGAACATCAAAAACATGCTGGTCGAAGCTGGTCTTCCTACCCTTGAAGAATGAATAGCATCTGATGGATCTAAAACCTCAGTACACACATCATTTGAATCAGTTCTGGAAAATGGTTCCTTAATATGCTTAGGTCTTCGCCATTCTTAGGACGATAAAAGCTTGCACAGCTAGAACTGGTAAATATGTTGTAACGTTAGACGGCTTATCGGTAATAAGAGCGGTAAGAAACCCTAACCACAATGTATAGCTTGTATGATCAAAGCCCCGATTTGAAAAAAAATCAGATTGGAAAATGATAACCCTATTAGAAGTGAAAAAATTCAGCAAGAATCTTTGGCTACTGAAGAAAATTGAAAGGAAGGTGAACCACATTCAAGTAATTCCAATAGCCTTACTCCAGCGCCTGAGTATGTAACTCATTTCGAGAGAATGAATTAGCTATTAAAAATAATGATATTTTTCCAATTCTAGAAATTTTGAATTGTTGAAATATCGGGTGCCTACTAATTAAAATTTTGAATTGTTAAAATATATTAAGGTACTAATGTAAAATGTTGAATTGTTAAAACATCAGGTACTAATTAAAATTTTGAATTCTTAAATATTTTATTTTGTTTCGTATATACATATATATGTATTACATATATTTAAATTAAATAAAGTTATGTATGTCAATATTGAATAGTTAAATATTTCAAAATCCCTACTAATTTAGGTGTGCGCGAATTCCTAACTATTGTTAAAATACGCGACCAAAATTTAATTTCTTTGTTTAACATATTTTCCAAATTTTTTATAATTTTTTTTTTGCGCCCTAAGCTTTCTACTCTTATTCCTCTTTAATTTAAAAAAAAATAAGAAAATCGGCCAACCGGTTTGGCTGGTTAGTGAACGAACACAAAAAAAACAGACTTTCTTTTAAATACATAGATATAAAGCTGAATGGTTTGTTTGTTTGTTTGCACGCGCTAATCTCAAAGACTTCATGATCGAATTGAAAATTTCTTTTTTCGTTAGATAGTCCATTTATCGAGGAAGGTTTTAAGCTATACAAAATAATACTTGTTACTTACTAACTAAGATTATAAAATATGGTTCAATACTACTAACGGGAGAGCATCAAATCAAGAATTAACACTTGAGCGGAACATATTTACTACTTGAAAATTCCACAACAATAGATTGTGAAATATATGAAAATCCCACAGGACAAATTAATAGATTCCTGAAAACATACAATGTCAATGAGTACGATATTGGCCAATACTTTGAAGCCCTAGACGAAAAGCTAAAGATGAAAAACATAAAGTTGGTGCAAGCTATCCAAAGTGAGATTAGTGGGAATCCAATTATATCCTCATTCGGATTAATTACAGTCAGCATAGCAAACAATTAATCAGAGAAGAAATCATTAACCTGCAAGTACAAGACATCATGAGTCGAGTTGAAACTTGTTGACTACAAGCATAAGATCGGGCGATCCGCGGTATCGATTTCATCCAATGTCCCGAATATCTGAAGGGCCACCGGCTAGCTGGAAGCAGCAGCTTTAAAAACAAAATTATCTTTGAGAGTCAGTCGTATTTTGGGTGTCATTACTATCGGTTTAAATAAAGTATCTTTTCTTTTTTTAAAATTTAATTAATTGTGTATTAATTTAATTTTCAATAGTTTTGACTGATCCAGTTCGTCAAATATCATTCACGCAGAAGTACCTACTTTAAAATATATATATTAACTTCCCATAGGGAGTTATTGTAATCGGTCCGATTTGTCAATTTGAAATTTTTGACATAAATGGACATTTTAAGGTTACTAGAATCTGAATCCGTCGTTTGTAGAGAGATGTGTGTGTGTGTTTATACATTTATACGTTTAACGTTTGTACGTCCGTATGTTCGTACGTTCGAGATACCTTTTTCGTCCGCGGTATCTCAAGAACAGGTAAAGATATCGACTCCAATTAAATATTTTCGACAGGTTATAAGCTCGAAAGATACAGAAAGGACTTTTATAAAAATTGTTCCAGCGGTTTTTTCACTATAGCAGTTTAAAAAAAAAGTGAAAAGTTAAAATTTTGGGATGCATGGAACTAAGTCCCCGGAACATAGTCCACTGATGGACTTAGTTCCCACTCAGTGAGAACGAAACCCACTTGATCAAAGTGGCCTTAGTTCCCCCGCAAGGTAGGAATTTATTTCCCGAAAAAGGATGAGGTTATAGTTCCCTCTGAAAGTGAAAGTAATTTCCACTTGGAAAAGAAAAAGTTGAATGTAATGGAATGTACTTGCAATTTTATTAAACTAATAAAAACTAATGAAGCTGATTGAAAATTGGACAGATGTCTTTGAATAAATGCGAAAAGATGCTGGTACAGTATATACATACATAACACAGGTCAACACACTTTTTGTTTCTGGGTTCTTGGTATGATTTTCTTGTTCCTCCTACATTACTAATTAATTATAAAAAACTTTTACCTGAAAATGTTTGTTTTTATAGGTACAAGATTAGCTGTGTTTTATTATAGCAATGATCCAATCTGGATTAGATCAAGGAAAATAAAACAACTCGGATCATCATTGTTATTTTTGTATTTCAAATCTAATTTTTGGATCTCAAAAACAGATCCAAGCATAAAACAGGATTTCGTTTTGTTGTTGTAATGTAAATAAATAGACGATCTGATCTGGATCACAGGGAAAATAAAACACAGCTACTGTTATTATGGATTTAAAAGTAGTACCAAATTTGTATAGTACACTACATGATATAATTTTCAAGAAATCAAACATTTTTTTTGCATTTTTAACTTCTTTAGACCTTTAAAAATCACCTCCTACAATAATTTAAAGATATTCGAATTCTAACACCATAAAAAAACTAAATATGTTTTCGTGTTTCCATATAAATACAATATAATAGATAAACTTTAAACGCGTTTTTCTCCAAATATTTATTTATCATTGCAACAAAGTTTAAAAAAAAAAACAATTATGTATTTTTCAATACAAAGATTGAGAAAATCGCAATTTGAACACAAAAACAAACAAAAAATATTTTTTTTTTGACCTGTGTAATTGGATAAACCTATAGTTACAAAAAGATAATAATTATCAAACATTTATTTCGTAATATAGTTTGCAAAATTCTGAATTGCGCGATTGGTGCTTTCAAGATTCTGAAAATAATAAAAAAAAATATGTATAGTACTCGTACTTTATATATATACAATGTTATGTTATTGTCACTCATATAATATACATTCATGTAAAGTAGGATTAAGAGAGTCTTATTAAAGAGAGTCTTACTTAAAGTAATTCAATAAAAACTTTCTAGTTTAAGTTATAACAATTTATAGTCTTATTCTTAAACTAATAAATAACAGATTCTAGCTCGTTTCATTCTTCTCCGTGAGCAGTTGCCAACCGAGCTTTTGGATGGTATTTAAACATGTCCACTATTAAATGTAGCCGTTCTACTATGGCTCAAATAAATTCAAATACATGGAAGGAATAGTAAATATATTATATTTAACCTTTTTCCCTAGACAAAAAACTTTAATAACATTTGCTGTCATCAATTACTGTACTTCATGTTTTGTACCTTAACGTAAGTTCTTAGTATTTGATAGTAAATAGAATTATTCAAATACAATGTTGAATAAGAAAAAAAGCGAAACTAACATACCTTGTTCTCTCCACATAGCGTAATGCGTAGCTATATAACCTTCCCGTACAGCGTTCAAAACATCCTGATCACAATCGGACCAAAACAATTTTTGATTTATAATTTCCATCATTAAGTGCTCCTTCGCAAACGTAGCCGCTTCATTTCCACCATGTCCATCATAAATGCCAACAAAAGCATACTCCAAATTTTTGGTATTTTTCGATTCATGATAGGCAACAGAGAAAAAGTCTTCCATATACTTTCGGCCACCTTGACTGCAGTGACCTGTCACTCTTAAATGTACTCCAATAGATGAAGACGTTGAGGAGGTCGATGGTGGTGGAAGTATTGGATGCGATACCATTTGTCTGCTATTTTCTTCACATCCGAAAATATCCATAGTTGAATTTAAAACAATAAATAAGGTATATAAACACTAGATAACACTCTTTATCGGAATCTTAGAGTGAAAAACATTTATTTCTATTTTTAATATAAAATTCATATAAATTCATATAAAATTCATACAAAAATGCCTACTTTTCCACTAATTTTCACAGTTCACTTTTTTGTATTCGTTTTAGTGATACCAGATATACTTTTTTTTTTGTATACAAAATTGTTCTTTTTTTAATTGGTTAAGAATTTTTTTTTTAATCTAGGGGAAATTTCCTATTTTTACATGGTAAGAGATCGGGGAAAAAATCTGCTCGATTAATTCATGAAAATTGGCATCTGTTTGGGAAAAACGCAACACACACCACTCAAACATGTTCGTTCAAGCACGGAAAATTCAAAAATGTTTGAATTTCTTCAAACCGTTTGCGAAAATACTCAACATCGCTACACATTACTGAAACAGTTTGCACAAACATTTTTACAACAACAAAATACATTTGTTTCCTCAAACGGTTTGCGTAGGGTATGGGCCCTATTGGGCACATCTGAGAGCTGAAAAATATATGAAGTATTTCTTAAAAATCTTATTTTTTCTTTGTTAAATGTCCTTCTTATCTTTCAGATTCCAAAATGTTGCTGCGCTATCCATTTTTGCTTTACTATTGCTTATTTTTGAATTAAAGTTTTAACAGATGTACATAATAGAGCAAGAGCCCGTGAACGCCAGACCTTCGTTATTTTATAAAAGCTGAAATTTTGTCAGTGCATTCTCCCAGCAAAGTTATAAACGAATATACCGTTATGAAGTTTGGGTAGTGGTGGCTTTGGCAGGATAACGGTACTAAAGATGGTAAAAATGAAAATCTACTTTCGTCAAATTATAAAGGCTGATTTTTTGGAATTACATTCAGAATATTATATAAAAGCATGACAAAAATTGCCAGACACTTATAATGGTGGCAAACCCTTGCCAGACACCCTTGAAGTTCATAAAATTGTAATTCTACTTTCGTCATAGTATAAAAGCTGATTTTTATATATGTTATTAAGGTATTCATTAAATGATGTTTCCTCGTTTCCCAGACATTTTTGATAGTTCTAACCCATTGCCAGACAAGCATGTAGGGTAGTTGTAGAAGCAAGCGCCAGGCAGTGTATATAGAAACAGTATAAACGGAAAAACCATTATAAAATAACAACGGTAAGACTTACAATGCCATGTGATACCGTTTTGGAAAGCAAGAAATATCTTCTTTAATTTCCATTTTAATTTAAGTTTATTTTGTTAATAGTTTTTAAAAAGTTAATTTTTAAACACGAAATAAAAAAATAAAAATTAATTATTTTTTTCTTTTTAATTTTATCCGATAAAGTATAATTTTTTTTTTCAAAATGTAATGCGCTTATCAATATTAAATACAAAAGAACACCTAATGCTGAAATGTTTTTGAAAATTAAAAAAAAATAGTACTTTTTCAAAGAAATACAGTTTTTTGTTTCCAGTTGGAAAGGAAAGAGATTGTATGTTGAAATGTTTCCATATGGGAAATGTACCCAAATGTACTAAATTCTGTGATGACCGAGTTACATGGCTGGGTGTCAGGCTGTGAATTGAACTCCTTTGGATACTTATTCATAAAAAGAGGCTGGGAGTGACCTAGACTGATAACTTCCCATTTTACTTTAAAAAATTGACTTTTATTGAAGTTTTTGTGTCACAGAAGTTTTGTTGTCTTCAAGCATAAAATAATTTTTTCAATTCTTGTAAACTTGTTAATTTTTGCAAAAACTGTGTAATCGCTTTATTCTTGATATTTATTGATTTACTCGTACTTTTGATATTAATTGATAACAATTTTTCTAACAAAAAAATTATCAGACTTTGGTAAGACTCTTTGTAGTTCTTTAATTTTAAAAAAAAATGTCAGTTTGATATTCGTCAAAATTCTATTATTTAGGTATTGTTGACAAATTCATTATAATGAAAGAAAAAGAAATTTATTTGAATTCAACATAATTGCTTATTGTGAAGATATTTGAGCCGAAAAAACAACTTTTGACACTTTTCGGTAAATTTCAGGTTGTTTTTTTTTATTTTTCGTAAAAAAATGTCAAATCGATATTTTTTTTTTTAATTTTAGCATTTATTAATAATTGTATTTTAAATAAACTTAAATAAATTTTAAGTTAATATCGATGTCCATTCTCGAGATATTCAAGTCAAAAAACATTTTTTACCAATTTTTGGTAGTATTTTTTTCATCTTTTTTTTGCAAAAAACTATTATGTAATAGAATTTTTTCTAAGGAGAAGATACAATATATGCCTTCTGAAGAGTGGTTATGATATCGAAAACATCTTATAGTAATATGATTAATTTTTACTAGAATAGGATTCTACGGTTATTAAAAATAACATTATTATTTTATAAATTTGCTTTATTTATTTTTTGCAAATAAAAATAAATGGAAATAATATACATATACATATTATGTATGGAATCAAACAACAAAAGTGTTTTCCTTTAAGTACATATGTACATACCATAAATGATAAAAGGTTTTAACTAAACTGAAAATCCTGCTAAATTTTGTTTAAATTCATTTGAATTCAACAAAAATTACGTAAAATATTTTGATTTAACTAATCTAAAAGTCCTAAAAATTTGTTTTAACTTAAGTAAAAGTTCTTAATTAAAAAAAAGGTAATTCATTCTGTAAAACCAATTACAATTTGTTACTTATCGTCATTTAAAATGATAAATAAAAAAAAAATAAAAATTATGTTTTGATATGTTTAATTGCTCAATTACAATATATAAACAAGAATGCCGTTCAGGCAGACGAGAGTTCATGTCATGTCTTTAACATTTATTAAAAAATTATAAAAATGTTTTTTTCAAAATGGTAATCACAGAATAAAAAATATCTATCTATCTGTCTACATATGTACATACATAAAAATCTTATAAAATTAAAAAGAATTTTTTCTTTAATTTTTTTCATTAATTTTTTTATTTCGTGTTTAAAAATTAACTTTTTAAAAACTATTAACAAAATAAACTTAAATTAAAATGGAAATTAAAGAAGATATTTCTTGCTTTCCAAAACGGTATCACATGGCATTGTAAGTCTTACCGTTGTTATTTTATAATGGTTTTTCCGTTTATACTGTTTCTATATACACTGCCTGGCGCTTGCTTCTACAACTACCCTACATGCTTGTCTGGCAATGGGTTAGAACTATCAAAAATGTCTGGGAAACGAGGAAACATCATTTAATGAATACCTTAATAACATATATAAAAATCAGCTTTTATACTATGACGAAAGTAGAATTACAATTTTATGAACTTCAAGGGTGTCTGGCAAGGGTTTGCCACCATTATAAGTGTCTGGCAATTTTTGTCATGCTTTTATATAATATTCTGAATGTAATTCCAAAAAATCAGCCTTTATAATTTGACGAAAGTAGATTTTCATTTTTACCATCTTTAGTACCGTTATCCTGCCAAAGCCACCACTACCCAAACTTCATAACGGTATATTCGTTTATAACTTTGCTGGGAGAATGCACTGACAAAATTTCAGCTTTTATAAAATAACGAAGGTCTGGCGTTCACGGGCTCTTGGACTATAAGTGGCAACAACATCTGTTCATATACGTATGTACATCAATTATTTCTTCTACAATTCTGTTACCATGAACACAATATATTCCCCGATCTGTTACCAAGATATAATTGAATAGTTGTGTTTTATTTACTGCTAGCGCAGCGAAATTTCAGACAGCAAAACACTATTTGATTGCTGGCGAAAAAGAAGCCAGAAAAAGTAATGACAGCTGTGCTGGCGAATGTACATATGTAAAGTGAGTTTGAATAAAACACAACTATCATATCTTCGGTATCAACTGAAAAGATCTAAAATCGTAAGATTTTTTTTGATTATTATCAGAATCTTCAAAAGCACCAGTTGATTTCAAAACAGAGTTTAAAGATTCTAAATACATATCGTTTCTGTTTAAGAAAACCGCCATAACTCAAATAACATGATTCTTCAGAAAACGAGTTTAAACTTTGTGAGTCATACGATTTTTCATATTATGCGACATTTGGAAAAAATTCCATATAGCGGGATTCCGAAGAAATACAGTTATGCCAGTTTGACAGAAAAATAGAGAATTTGTTATTCGATTAGCATCATTAACTCAAAAATCGTGTTTTTTGAGTTATGCCGGTTTTCTTAAACAGCGACAATATAATAAAAAATCGCTTTTTATTTTATTATTTTCAGAATCTTGAAAACTGTATTTGAAATCAACTGGTGCTTTTAAAGATTCTGAAAATAATCAAATAAAAATCGCGCGATTTTTTTATCAGCATCAGTTGATTTCGAAATGCACCTGCCCCGTAGTATACGTTAAACCCACCTAAATGAGTCAAAAGACTTTAGTTCGACTTGGAGATAACAAATCGGTCCACACAAAGGTATTATCCACTAACAAAAAATTAGCGTAGGCGTATACAGTGAGGTAAAAAAAATTTGCAAGCAAAAAGTTGGGTTAAAACCGAAAAAGTAAATATTTTTTTATGATTTAAGGGGGTTTCCTCGCTCTAATAATTTAAAATGTATTTATTTTATATTCGCCTTCCACATTACCGTACATATTATGTTAATTAAACAGATATTTTCAACACCATCAAACTTTTTTCGATAATTTTTCACACAAGTCTCAATTTTTATTCGTAAATACGCTTGGAACTTTTCAGATGACTTAAGAGAGTGGACAATTCCATTCAATGGGGCATTTATTTGCAATTTGACACAGGAATTATAACACCGAAACAAATGAACGACTCGCACCTTTGACTCTAGAAACAATTTGTATAATTTACAATTTAATTCCAACGAAAGTCTCAATCACAGTAAAAAGAAAACACATTTAATATGAATAATGACAATACAAATGTATATCGATATACATATATAGAGATATGTAAAAACAATAGTCAATGAATTGCTAATTGCAATATATCTACCACCATTCACTTCGATTACAAGGGTGGATTGAGAAATCGAATCGAATCCAAATTGAGTTTTCGAACCAGTACCCATGTTCTGTAACTTTCGAAGCGATAAAACTCGTCGAGAAACGATGAGAATTGGGACGAAATACATTTTATCGCATCGTCGGGTTTCTGTAACTTTGACATACCCAGTTTACAAGGAGAATTGAATCCGAATTGAATCAGGATTTAGCACCACGTATACCCGGATCGGATCGAAATAGGATTACTAAATCCGATCCCACAAAACGAGGTGAATCGAATCGAAAATTTGTTTGTAAACCCGAATCGGGGAATCGAGTTATAGGTGTGTGAGGTTTTGCTTGTGTGCGTGTTATATTTTTTCTCTTGTTTGTTTTGAGATGCGTTTATTTTGGTGCTCTGTATTGTGTTGTTGTTGTTAGCATTATTTTGTTTGAATTATTTGAGAAAATATGCTCACGAAGTCACAACACAGTACGCACACAAATATAACCAAAATGTTATTTCGATTCTATTTCAATTCGATTCCTCGATCCACTGACATCATATACCTGGATCGAAATCTCAATTCAATTTCGATTCGATTCCTCGATCTCCTCTTGTAACCAGGGTAACAGTCGTTAATTCTATCGACTGGAACAAACGGAATAGGAATCCTGGAAAAATTCGATAAAATGGGTTTCTGTATCTTTGAAAGTCGATAAGTCTTTCTCTTTAAATGTCAAAATTTATCACTACATAAAAAGCAGGCGAAACGCGAAGACCAAGAATGATGTCGGAGGCAAAAAAGGTAATACATAAATAATTGATTCAAGAACTAAATATATAAATATTATGTTATAGAGATGAACAAGATTATTAAAGTGCCAGAAGGAGACACTGGTGGATTTTATGGCGGAGAACAAGCCGTTTGCCCGCGGCCAATTCACCGATGCCAACAGCCGACAATCAATTCTTCCTTTTTTGTTTTTTTTTCAATTTTATGTATATATGTATGTCCAATCTTGTGTTTTTTCGTTTCATTAAAAAACTAATGATTTCATTAACTTTTAAGTTTGCATTTCTTTATTAGCAAAAAAAAATGTTTACATGAACTTGAAAATACTCAATTGAGCAATGTTTTTGTTTTTAAAGCCAAATGAGAGTCCGTCTTATCGCCTTCCAATGGAAATTCCAGTGGAAATAAATCTCAAATTTATTTTATCGCGACGAGTTACAGAAACACAAATTTTTCCAGTGGCGATAAGTGGGGAACAAATCGTTTCATTTCGTAACGATGTGATAAGTTATCGCCTGAGTTACAGAACATGGGTCCAGTACCCATGTTCTGTAACTTTCGAAGCGATAAAACTCGTCGAGAAACGGTGAGAATTGGGACGAAATGCATTTTATCGCATCGTCGGGTTGACTGTCGTTAATTCTATCGACTGGAACAAACGGAATAGGAATCCTGGAAAAATTCGATAAAATGGGTTTCTGTATCTTTGAAAGTCGATAAGTCTTTCTATTTAAATGTCAAAATTTACCACTACATAAAAAGCAGGCGAAACGCAAAGACCAAGAATAATGTCGGAGGCAAAAAAGGTAATACATAAATAATAAATAATTGATTCAAGAACTAAACTAATAAATATTATGTTATAGAGATAAACAAGATTATTAAAGTGCCAGAAGGAGACACTGGTGGATTTTATGGCGAAGAACAAGCCGTTTGCCCGCGGCCAATTCACCAATGCCAACAGCCGACAATCAATTGTTCCTTTTTTTCAATTTTATGTATATATATATATATGTTTAATCTTGTGTTTTTTCGTTTCATTAAAAACTAATAATTTTATTAACTTTTAAGTTTGCATTTCTTTCTTAACAAATTTACATGAACTTGAAAATACTCAATTGAGCAATGTTTTTGTTTTTAAAGCCAAAATGAGACTTAGTCTTTATCGCCTTCCAATGGAAATTCCAGTGAAAATAAATCTCAAATTGAATTTATCGCGACGAGTTACAGAAACACAAATTTTTCCAGTGGCGATAAGTGGGGAACAAATCGTTTCATTTTGTAACGATGTGATAAGTTATCGCCTGAGTTCCAGAACATGGGTCCTTAATTCTATCGACTGGAACAAATAGAATAGGTATCCTAGAAAAATTCAATAAAATGGGTTTCTGTATCTTTAAAAGTCATTGAATAAGAAATAGAGGAAAAGGCATTTGTCACATATACAGTGTATGTGAGTGAATCATTAAAATAAATTTAAAAAAAAAACAAATGTGAACCTCATCTGTCATTTGCCTAGCCAGAAGAAAGTGTGGAAATTTTAATACTGTAAGAATAGTCATAATTAAGCTTTTATACCAAATAAAAAGTAAAACAAAAGAGATTCTTTTAAATATATGGAATATTTAATTTAAAAAATACAGAACAATATGCGGTGCTGTGTTTAATCATGTAAAAACACCTATAATAAGGATAAACAAAAGTTTTCGTTTCACAAGTTAGTTTTGGCTCATATTAAACACAAAGTAAATTGAAGTGGTTTATTTTTAAGTAATTACAATATAGTACAATATTGAGCGCCCTTAGTGGAGAATTATTTAAAGTAAAAGTCAAATTTATTACTCAATTGCCCGAGAAAATTTTCACACGTATTTATGAAGAAGACGAAAGTTTGTCAATAGCTGATGCTCTAAATGTGTTGGTAAAAGTCAAATTTATTACTCCATTGCCCGAGAAAATTTTCACACGTATTTATGAAGAAGACGAAAGTTTGTCATTAGCTGATGCTCTAAATACTATGATACTCGAAACGAAATTCACGATGAAAACCAACACGGATTCCGAGGTTAACAGTTATAGTAATCAGTAATAACCCCTCAAAACGTAATTTAAAACTGCATACACAAAATGTGCACTTTGCACTTTGCACATTTTGTCACACAACAATTTAAATAACTCAATTTCATTTCCAAGAAAAAGATACCTAAGTCAAATGTAAACGACACTTCAAATGTGCACTCTGCACATTGATTTCACAATAATCAATTCTTTTCTTTCCAAGAAAAGATAAACAAATATGCACTTTGCATATTTTGTCCACAAAGCATTTTGTTCTCAAAAGAATTAATTAAATTATAAATCAGTTCTATTTTGGTAACCAATTAGTGCGGTTGTTTTTTTAATAAAGATTTTATTATAGTTTTAATAAATTGTCTTTTATTTAACTGGCGCAGTCGGTAGGATTCCAGTCGAACATATAAACGAAAATTATATGAGACGGATATCCAGTGATCGAACCGAAATTTTAACAAAGTGGTTTAACGAAAATAATCCTCTATAAAAATTCCCGATCAATAATTTTTACTTGTGAAGAAAAAAAATTAGTTTCACAAAATAAAAAAAAACAACGCTAACAAAATAGTTCTCAATCTATCGTATAAGATATCTATAATATTGTAATACTTCGGCTTGGTCCGATAATTAAAACTTATTTACACTTGTAAATAAAACAAAAATTACTTTATTCAAATCGCTCACAAAAATTCTTTATTCAACACTTTCAATTATTACTTTTCAAACACAGTCTTTACTTTATCGCAATTCACAATCAATAATAACCCGCTTTGCGTCCGAGCGCCTATTTATATACCTCAAATCGGTTCGAGAATCTGCTAGGTTGTTCTCGATGCTTAACGAAGCAAGTTCCCCTCTTAACCACTAGATGCTTAAAGAAACGAGTTCTTTTCTTAGTCACTAGATGTTTCTCGATGCTTAAATCAAAATCTCAGAAGGTGTATGGCCAGTTGAGCTATGTCTTGCACTTCGATACGCCATCAAAAACAGTGGAATGTGTCGATCCCAATCGCGCTGGTTGTAGTCCACAACTTTGCAAAGATGTTCCTTAATGTTCGGTTGAATCGTTCGACCATACCATCAGATTGTGGGTGAAGTGGTGTTGTTCTTGTCTTCTTGATGTCAAGAAGCCCACAAACTTACTGAAATATGTTTGATTCAAAATTCCTTCCCTGGTCAGAATGCAGTTCTAATGGAACGCCGAATCTGCTCACCGAGTTGAAGACAATTTGGTCTGCAACTGTTTTGGCTTCTTGGTTTGGAATGGCGTATGCTTCAGGCCACTTGCTGAAGTAATCCACGACGACCAGAATATAACGATTTCCATTATTTGTTTCCGGAAATGGACCCGCCACGTCTACTGCAATCCTTTCGAAGGGTGCTCCGATATTATAATGCTGAATTTGGCTGTGGTTCTTTTTGTTCGGGCCTTTGGTGGCATCACAGGTATCGCATTTTCTGCACCACTTCTCGACATCCTCCCTTGCATGTAGCCAGTAAAATCGTTGTCGAACCTTTTCTAGCGTCGTGTTCACTCCTAGATGGCCTCCCGAAACTCCACCATGCATCTCTCGCAGAACGTCCATAACCTTCGATCTCGGTAAGACTAGCTGCATTACATAAGACTTTCCATCTGCTGATTCCCATTTACGTCGAAGGACACCCTCTTGGACATGAAACGAGTCCCACTGTGCCCAATAGGCCTTCAGGGTCTGACTTCTATCGGAGATATCAGCCCATTCTGGTTTTTCCTGGTGTTCCTTCCAAGCGAGGATGGGTTCGATATCTGAGTCTTCTTGTTGAGCCTTCCTCAACTCGTCGGCCATAAATAGGATCGGCTCTGGTTTGTTCGACAGTAACCACCTCTTTTTCTTCTTGTCGTCTGCAATGCTTACAGTCTTGCTTGCATGGTCTCCGAGACAGTGCATCTGCATTTGAGTGAAGCTTCGCCTTTCGATGTTGAATTTCGTAATCGTACGTTTGTAGCCTCTCAATCCACCTTGCCACTTGACCCTCTGGATTCTTGAAATTCAAAAGCCAGTTAAGTGCTCCATGGTCAGTTCGGAGAAGAAACTTCTGTCCATAGAGATACTTATGGAAGTGCTTTGTTGCCAAAATCAGTGCAAGAAGTTCTCTTCTGGTCACACAATAGTTTCTTTCCGACTTCGAGAGTACGTTGCTGTAATAGGCAATCACCTTTTTTTAGCCATTATGCACCTGCGATAGTACAGCACCTACCCCGACATTGCTGGCATCAGCATCAATTATGAACGGTTTTCCTGGAATTGGGTAGGTCAGCACTGGTGCATTACACAAGCGTTGCTTGAGCTCTTGAAAGCTGCGCTCGCACTCACCTGACCATTTAAACTGCTTTCCCTTTTCAGTTAGCTGATGTAGACTCTTGGCGATTCCAGCAAAGTCCTTCACAAAGCGCCTATAGTAGGTGGCTAGACCCAGAAAGCTTCGGAGTTGGTGTTTGTTCTGTGGTGTTGGCCAATTCTTCACGGTGTCAACCTTATCAGGATCCGTTTTTACTCCTTGGGATGAGATGATATTTCCCAGATATTTCACTTCGGTTTTGAAGAGTGAACACTTTTCTGGATTAAGCTTGAGGTGGGCTCCTCGATGTCTTTGAAACACGGCTCTCAGATTTGTACAGTGTTCGTCAAATGTTTTCCCGTATACTATGACCTCATCCAAATAGACCAGGCAAGATTTCCATGTGAGTCCTTGCAGGACGCATTTCATTAGGCGCTCAAAAGTCGCTGGAGCATTGCAAAGTCCAAAAGGCATCACTTTGAACTGCCAAAATCCGTTGCCTGTTGAGAATGCTGTCTTTTCTTTGTCTTCAGGATGGATTTCGACTTGCCAGTAACCATTTTTCAAGTCCAAAGTTGAGAACCATTGTGCTCCTTCCATTGCGTCCAGAGTATCACTGATCCTAGGCAGAGGGTAGCTATCCTTCTTGGTCACATCATTCAACCTTCGATAGTCCACGCAAAAGCGGGTTGATCCGTCTTCTTCTTTACCAGGACCACTGGAGACGCCCAAGGGATTTAAGAGTTTTCGATCAAACCTTCTTCCTTCATGGTGGTTATCAGTTCTTCAACCTCACTTTGGCTAGTGGAAGGCGTGTTGCAGGTTGACGAATCGGCCTTGCATCCCCGGTATTGATTCGATGTTGCACCAGTTGCGTTCTGCCATATTTCCCTTTCGATGTCTGCAAATTCTTCGAGGAGACCTTCTTCAATTCTTCGTTGTTGGTGGCCAAGATTAGATGACTTGAGAATGTTCGTCTTTATGGAGTTCAGCTCTTCGGACTTCAAGAATTGCCTTGACTCTTCTTCGTTGATCCTTGTTATAGCTGATACAGATTCGTATTGTCCGACAATCTCACCTTTTCTAAGCTTAACTTCATACGGCTTGATGTTCAGTATTCGTACCAGAACAACGTTCTTTAAAGGTCTCACAAGAGTCTTTCCAATGGTGACGTTTTGGGAGGACTTTACAGATGATGGTTCGACCATGAGGTATCGATGGCTGCCAGGCTTACCCTTCAATTTCGTCCACACGAATACCTCTGAAGAAGCAGGCAAAGTGAGATCTTCATTGATGACGGTTTTCACAGATGGCGAGGTCTCATACGAGTTAGTCCCATAGATCATCGGAGTCTCGATGTTTCGATATTTCAGGACTTGGTTCCCGATGTCCAATATCACTCCGTGATCTTTCATGAAATCGACACCGACAATGCACTCGTCGCATATATCTGCTACCAGGAACAGGTGAGAGAATTCCAACTCTGCCATGCGGATCTTAAGACGTACCTCACCATAAACTTTTGCGGCTTCTCCAGTTGCAGTCCTTAGACGATAGGTGTTGGTGTTGTGGAGCCATACCTTCTTAACAAGGTCTTGCCGTATGATGGACGCCGTGGCACCGGTGTCAATGGTAGCCACACATTTGTTGCCGTTTATACTTGCGTCCACGGTCAGGCTCTTGTTGTCACGTTTTGTTTGAGAAACCTGGATGTTTTTTCTGGGGAAATCGATACCAGAAACCAGCTTCTGCCCCTCGAAGTTGGTTCTTATTCGTTTCCCGGGTGGGAAACAACTTCGGAAGCAACATTGTTGGTGTTTCTTTGACCATTTGAATAACTTCTGTTTCCACAGTGTTGGCATGTGGTTCCTCTTCGCGGTAATCTGTACTGTCGCTGTAGATGCCCAGTCTTATTGCAGTTCCAGCATCGTGCTGGTCCGTCTCGCTGACTCCTTTCCACAGTAGCCTTCTGACAAGAACATTCTTGGACTTCTATTTCCCTTACGCGATGCACGTTTTTGGGAAGCTTGTTCTGCAGCTTCCATCGTTAGAGCGAAAGCCAATGCTTCTGGTAGTGTTCGCTTTCCGGCAGTGCGGATAGCCCTTTGGAGATTTATATCGCCCACAGCTCTCATAAAGGCTTCAACAGCAAGTTGATTTATTATCTCGTTACCAGCTGTTGGATATGCCAGGTGAACCAATCGCTCGATATCTGCCTGAAGCTGTTGCAGAGTTTCACCTCTTTTCTCGGAAGACTTCTGTCATGTGGCTATCCCCAAACCGCTGTTCGATTGCGTTTACCAGAACTGTGAAGTCACCACTCTTCTCCGCTGGGATGGTTTGTAGCAGTTCACCAGCAGATCCTCTTAAAGCAAGCGTAAGAGCAATGTATTTTTCGAGATCGTCCCAGCCGTATGTTAACGCTGCTGCTTCAAACTGTTTCTTGTAGATTGACCACAGAATCTGGCCATCAAAGCTTGGAGGATTCACTTCTCTCTTCATTGAGCACTCACCAGAAGGTTCTCGAGCTTTCATCTTTCGCACTTTTTCCAGTTCATTTGTAATGGTTTCGATTCGTTCGTCCATTTTCTCGAAACGTGCATTTTGTTTTTCGACGCGCTCGTCGAGAATGTTGATTTTTCATTCGAAGACCGCAAACCTGCCTTCTAAAAGGTTTCTCTGCTCGTCGAACTGCTCTAGAATATTCTGCTGTTCTTTCTTTTGGTCGCTTCTTATGGGCTTCTAGTTGTTTCAGGACATTCTTTTCATTTTCTTCAAATTTGGCTTAAAGAACTGACACTATGTTAGATAAGGCAACATTTGCATTTACCTCTTCCACTTTTGCTTCTAATTCGAAAGAAAACGTATCTGGGTCTTCATTTTGCTGCTCCAGATATTCCTGCAGCCGTTTAACGAGTTCGGTTTTTACGCCTGTCCCACTTAAGCCACGTTTGCTTAGTTCGGCCTTTAGCTCAGGGACAGTTAAGTCTTTCAAAACTTTGCTCTTTTTTTTTTAACTTTTTTGTTTCTACCAACTTGAGAGCGTACATTGGAAGAGTACAGTTACAGTGGGTTGTATTGTTGAGTGGTTTTCACTGTTGCTGTACTAAGCTGGGCTTAACTCGGTCTCTTGGATTTTGACCACAGCACAGAATACATCATTGGTAAGAAACAAAATGATTGTATACAATCATTTATTTTATATTTAATATATATTCTTAGTTATAATTTGCTGCATTTTTTTAATTTCTTTTTCTGGTGTCACATATCGAACTCTATATAATTTATTATTCTTCATCAACTTGTAAATAAAACAAAATTTACTTTATTTAAATCGCTCACAAAAATTCTTTATTCAACACTTTCAAGTATTACTTTTCAAACACAGTCTTTACTTTATCGCAATTCACAATCAATAATAATCCGCTTTGCTTTCGAGCGCCTATTTGCTTCGAGCGCCTTCGATGCTTAACGAAGCAAGTTCCGCTCTTAACCAATAGATGCTTAACGAAACGAGTTCTTCTCTTAGTCACTAGATGTTTCTCGATGCTTAAAAAAGCGAGTTCTCCTTTATTCTACTATAACACGATATTAAAAGAGATAAAGAGTGTATACACATAACAATATAAATACTAAGCCAATTCCATAATCATATTGACATCCATAAAAATAATCGTATTGACATAAAGTTATAAAGTTCAATAGTGCAATTCAGTCACCATTTATCAACAAACAAAATTTAAATTACATTTAATTACAAATAATTTGTTTTTGTGTAAAAAAAAAATTATTGTACAACGAAACAAAATCCTCAATAAACTATCATCAACTTAATAAACAAAGGAAATAAGAAGACCAAACTATCATCAATTTAATCAACACAGGAAATAAGAAGATCAAGCAAGTTCCAACATTCCTACAATTTTATTCTTTTGTTTCATATATTATTTTTATAATTAGATATTTATTTTCTTTATTATATATAATTTTTATTATATTTTAAATCTTAATGTAAACTTATTTCTTCTACATTCTAACTCTACAGATCTTGAAAGATTGAAAAGCCAATCAGAGGCAATTAGTGAAATAGTAAATCAATTTCATTTAGATTTAGAATCTCAGGGTACTTCACCAGAAACGAACACGCCTTTTTCACAAGACAATATGGCGACCCCATTATCACTAACAATAGATCCACTTAAGTACTTGTCTAGCTTACCAGAATTTCAAGGCGAATACCAAGACCTTCAGAACTTTCTAGATCTTATAGATAAAATCTATCCCATTTTAATCAAATACGATGAACTTAGCCAAAGTATATTTTCTGACAAAATAAAATCAAAATTAAAAGGCAGAGCTAGAGAAGTTGTTGAAATTAATAACCATGTAACGACATGGAACGATATAAAAAAAATCTTAATTAACAACTTCGGTGATAGACGAACCTTAGAAGAATTATTCGATGAGCTCAGAGGAGCCACATTTAAAAACAACAGTATAGAATTTTACAACCAAATCAAATCAATACTAAGAACACTTAACAATAAAACGAAACAAATTTTCGATGCAAATAGTGCCACTTCAGAAGTTAATATTACACAAAATATACAATCTGCTTTACACATATATAAAACCAAGTTACCTGAGCCAATGCGCTCATTACTTAACTGTAGGAACCCAAAGACACTTGAAGAAGCAATAAATATTTTACAGTCAGGATACGCATATTTTACTCAGTCAGGGAAACGCCCAATGGATTATAAAGATAATAATAGGGAAACAAATACAGCGGTTTATCCAAGTTATAATAACAAAACAACTAACAAGAACGACACAAATTTGTACCCAAAAAGGGAACAAACGCAGAAAAATTTTGATCATCGAAATCAAAATTTTAGCTTTAAAAACCCTAACGCAGCATACTCAAATCCTGCAAATGCTTATAACCGCAATAATAATTTTTCAAATCCTGGAAATGCTAATAACCGCAATAATAATTTAAGATATTCAAATAACAGGTATCAGAATTATGGAAATCCCAATCAAAGTAATTTTTATTCTCGAAATCCAAATACAGGATATTCAAATTTTGGACCTTCTAATAATAATTTTCAAAATAATAACCACGATCAAACTTCTAATCCATAAAGTAATAATCCTTATACAAATCTTAGAATCCAGAATTCTAATCAAAATAATCAACAATCGTCGAATATAAACAATAAAACAGAACCGATGGATGTCAACCATCAGTGTGCAATCGATATCGGAAATTTTCCGGAAACAGCCCGAACAAACTCTGTTACATAATGATTAATGAAAAAAAATTCCTAATAGATACTGGTGCTTCGAACTCGATAGTTAACCTTTAAACATTTAAAGATTACACAGGTCAACAAAAAAATATTTTTTGTTTGTTTCTGTGTTCAAATTGCGATTTTCTCAATCTTTGTATTGAAAAACACATAATGTTTTTTTTTTTTTTAAAAAAACTTTGTTTTTTCACCCGTTACAATGATAAATAAATATTTGGAGGAAAACGCGTTTAAAGTTTTTCTATTACATTGTATTTATATGGAAACACGAAAACATTTTTAGTGTTTTTGTGGTGTTAGAATTCGAATATCTTTAAATTATTGTAGGAGGTGATTTTTAAAGGTCTAAAGAAGTGAAAAATGCAAAAAAAAATTTTTTGATTTCTTAAAAATTATATCATGTAGGAGTTCCATACAAATTTGGTACTAATTTTAAATCCATAATAACAATCTTGTAGCTATAAAAACAAACTTTTTCAGGTAAAAGTTTTTTATAATAAACTAGCTGACCCGGCGAACTTCGTACCGCCCTATAATCAAGAAATATCTGTTACCTATTTATATGAATAAAGTTAATTTCTTTATTAAGTACCTAAAGCTGACCCGACAGAGAATGTTTTTAACTGTGATTGTATATTAATTGGTATATACCTATATTGGCATAAAATTTTCTTGAATAACTTTTGTAGCGCCAAATGATGTCATTTGAAAGCAATTATTGTATTACTGGATATCAGTTAAAAAATGTCTAGAATCTGGCCCATTTTCGAAAACCAATGAATGTAATGGCTCTGGTGGCGGTACCAACGGCCTCAGTTTGACTTGACCGTTCGAGCAACACAATCCAGGGGTTTCATTTTTAAACTTTAATGCCTTGCAATATTGACAAACAACGTTCATTGGTCCAATAGCAACGATATGCAGTGTATTGTAGTCAATGCAGCTCTATAAGAGTCAAACGCAACACTTCTATTTTGTTAATGTCGGTTCCATCGATTCCGTTCAACTTCATTCAGCGTTTCACGTTGCTCATCAGTTTGATTTGCTCTTGTATTTCTTTTACTTGCAGCATTACGGGTTCTGTGACTTAAGTTTGTACATCTAATTGCCGGCATTTTTAGAAACAAAAATTCAACTGAAAATAACAAAATACTATAGTACGTATTCTTTTGTAAAAGTATGAAAATGGTCTATCAAAACTTTGAAACACTATATTAATTTGACTAACCTTGTTGAACAAACACTTCACAAATGAACACACACTACAAATTATCCTATGGAAACCAATGTGAAACTACAAAAGTTAAAAAAAACCTGCAATTGCCATCCAAAACTTGAAAGAAAATTTCAAGCCGAATAAGAATAACGAGAAACAAAAAACCTACCCCCGAGAGTATGCGCATTTAAAGCTATATGTATGTATATATACACATATTTTTTCTTCCTCGCTTAAAGCATACAGAAAAAATGATTTCGTAGTCATAAGTAGTAGTAAGAGTAGTATTTATTGAGATTTTAAGTACTTCTACTACTACTTCTACTTACCAAGCAGAGGCAGACTATCGAAACGCAAAGCAAAAACAAAAACTCACAGTGAAAAGGTATCTTCTATGTATTTTGCTTATTTACTTTCTGTTCGCATACGAAGTTTCATTCTTATATGAAGAATATAACAAATACGCTTCAATTTCGTACGGAACAAAAGAGAATAAGAAAAGTTTTGTTTACATTTTTGACAATTAACTATCTTCTTCCTTTACTCCACTCGTGGCTTATGGAATAGAAATAATATTTCCCTCTCGGTCATTAACTTAAGGAGAATGGAATTCATCCCTAGCGAAACCAGCGCCAATATGACGGGATACTGTTGCCCTAAAAATTCTTGCTCATGAGACTACTATAGTTTCTATATACAAAGACAAAACTGAAACGCAAAAAAAATGTAAACAAAAGAAAACAAAAAAAAATTCAAAAAAAAAATGAAATAAATGTGTAACCTGTTTAATAAATATCAAAAGAAATAAATTCATAACGAAAAGAAATGACAAAAAAAAAAACGAAAAGAACAATGTATAATTAACGAAAGGTATATGTTTAAACAATGAAAAGGAAATGTATAAATAACAAAAATTAAATAAATACCAAAAAAAAAAACGATGTTTGTAAACACAAAAAAATATTGAAAAGTTTCAATAAAACTAAACAATTACTTTTTGTTGAAACCAATGAAAAAATCAAGAAAATTAATTTCTTAAAAACTACAACGTAGATAAATAAATAAAGGGACAAAACGAAAGATTTTTAAATAACAAACAAAACTGTATAAGTACTTAACTCTAAAGTAATTTTCCTAAAAAAAAAACTTAGATAGTACTAACCTTGAAAAAACTGTAATTTTCCTAAAAAAAAAACTTAGATAGTACTAACCTTGAAAAAACTTAAGATAATTTCTTCGATTTTAGAATTTTTAATGAAAAAAAAAATCTGAAATGAAGATTATCAAAAAAAACTTAACACTAAAACGAAAAAAACTAGGAAAAATATAGGTATTAACCAAAAAAAACGTATGTACAAAACGAAATTGTAATACAAAAAATATATCGAAAAATCAAAAAAAAATTATTAACGTCACAAAGAAAAACTAAATTGTTTGAATTTGTAAATTGATATTCACAAAAACGAAAATTGTAACAACAATAAATTAACGAAAACTCAAAAAAAAATAAAAATAGAATATAGGTACCTATATATGTTCCAAATAAAAAAAATGATGTACAAAATAAACCAAAACAAACGGGAATTTGAAAACAAAGTTTTCAAAAAAAATCTTGCAAATTGTAAAACAAAAGATTTAACGAAACAAAATTTGTATTTAAATTTAAAGAAATTTTTTTTTGTAATAACACAAAAAAAAACTAAACTTGATTAAAAAATTTAATAGCAAAAAAAAAAACTCTTAATCTTTAAATTTCTTAGTTTTTTTTTCAAAAAAAAAAACTTAAAGAAGAACCAAAATTTGGTTAAATAAAAAAAAATTAACAGCTAATAAGATTATCAAAAAAAACGCAAACTTTCAAAAATAATATATATATAGTTTTTAAGACGATATTTATCTTAATATATATAAATCTCGTGTCACAATGTTTGTCCTCAATGGACTCCTAAACCACTTAACCGATTATAATAAAATTCGCACACCATGTGCAGTTCGATCCAACTTGAGAGATAGGATAGTTTAAATCTCAAATTATAGTCGCAATTTTAATTTATTGCTAATTATTTGTCTGTTATTATTTGACAGTCACAATTATCTGTTAACTCCAAATGATTCTAACAGATGTCGATACCTTTCGACTGGGTTGAGTAAGTAATCAATAGATGGCGCTGTTATGGTAAATCTACGAACGTGTCATATATCTACATTTTAACAGCATAATTACCACGTGTTGTTGACGCTATAATATTAATTAAATTTATTTTGTAGTGAACGAAATACCGTATAATTCAATTATTTCCACTTTTTAAATTTTTGGTGTTAGCATATCTATATATATAAAAATGAATCCCGTTTTCCCTTGGTCACGGCATCACGAGTGAACGGCTGGACCGATTTCACTAATTCTTTTTTTGTTGTATTTGTTATTATTAGGAGAAGTCTCTTATGTAAGAAAAAATTACGAAAGTTGCACAGGAAATAAGAAGATTTTACTTTTTTAATAAAATAATGTGTTATGGCAGTAATATTCACGTAGTTGCCATTAAAAATAAAGAATTGTAGTTTAAATGCTCTTTGCAAATATAACGGTCGGAGTTGGTCTGTGGTCGGAGTTATAATAACAAAATACTTATATAATTCATTTACCATTTCTTAGTGTACTTTTCACATTGGTTTCCATAGGATAATTTGTAGTGTGTGTTCATTTGTGAAGTGTTTGTTCAACAAGGTTAGTCAAATTAATATAGTGTTTCAAAGTTTTGATAGACCATTTTCATACTTTTACAAAAGAATACGTACTATAGTATTTTGTTATTTTCAGTTGAATTTTTGTTTCTAAAAATGCCGGCAATTAGATGTACAAACTTAAGTCACAGAACCCGTAATGCTGCAAGTAAAAGAAATACAAGAGCAAATCAAACTGATGAGCAACGTGAAACGCTGAATGAAGTTGAACGGAATCGATGGAACCGACATTAACAAAATAGAAGTGTTGCGTTTGACTCTTATAGAGCTGCATTGACTACAATACACTGCATATCGTTGCTATTGGACCAATGAACGTTGTTTGTCAATATTGCAAGGCATTAAAGTTTAAAAATGAAACCCCTGGATTGTGTTGCTCGAACGGTCAAGTCAAACTGAGGCCGTTGGTACCGCCACCAGAGCCATTACATTCATTGGTTTTCGAAAATGGGCCAGATTCTAGACATTTTTTAACTGATATCCAGTAATACAATAATTGCTTTCAAATGACATCATTTGGCGCTACAAAAGTTATTCAAGAAAATTTTATGCCAATATAGGTATATACCAATTAATATACAATCACAGTTAAAAACATTCTCTGTCGGGTCAGCTTTAGGTACTTAATAAAGAAATTAACTTTATTCATATAAATAGGTAACAGATATTTCTTGATTATAGGGCGGTACGAAGTTCGCCGGGTCAGCTAGTTAATCTTTATAAAAATCAAATAATATTTAATCAAATAACCTTAGGTCCATCATATATACAAAACAAAAAACGTAAGATAATCGGAATAAAAACTATCGGAGATGAAAGCATACTTCAAGTTAACAAGAATCACTTTAATCCAAAATTAATTAACGCGATATTAGTAAGTAACGAAATTTTTGATAAAATTGAAACTATGTATATTTTAAGGGTTACAAAATAATTAGATGTAGTAAAATATTACAAGATGTAGAAGATGATGAAGATTTCGAAAAAATTATAAAAGAAAAACATGAAGAAAATAATCACCGAGGAATAAACGAATTATACGAAGAATTAAAAAGAGAATATTACTTCCCTAAAATGAAGTTAAGATTACAGAATTTATTAACAATTGTGAAATTTGTTTATTAGAAAAGTATGAAAGAAAGCCCGTAAAAGTTCCTTATAAAATAACGGAAACTCCTACAAAACCCAATCAAATAATTCATTTAGATGATTTGTATACAATAAATAAATCTATTTTTGCCACAATCATATATAAGTTTAGTAAAACAGCATTGTTCGTTAAAATGGACAGTCGCAAAGAATCAGAATTCAGAAAAGCCTTACTTAAATACATTAGTGTTTATGGAAATATAAATAAAATAGTAACAGACAACGAACTTGGAATGAAATCAAAACTCATGAAAGAATTTTTAGATGAACAAAATATTGAAATTAATTTTACTTCAAATTCAAACCACAATAGTAACGCAGATATTGAAAGGCTTCATAACACTATTAACGAACATCTGACATTACTGAAACATACAAAAAAACATCTTCCTATAGAAGAACAAATGAAAATCATGGATTTTATAATAACACAATACATTCAACTACCAACCATAAACCTTTAGATTTTATACAGGGAAGAGTTAAAGACGAACAATATGAAGACATTTTTAAATGAATGGTAGATAAAAAAGAGAAAACTATTAGTAATTTGAATAAAGATAGAAGTGACGTAGAATTAGAACCAGGTATTAACTATATAAAAGAAATTAGAGGAGGAAAGAATCATTCAAAGTTTAGGAAAATAACCACAGATTTATTAGGTAAGGAAAACGTTAAAGATTCTAAGACAGGATTAAAATACTACAAAACTCATGTTAAAAAGAAAAGAAAATTTCAGAAATTTGAATAATATATAAAATAGAACAAAACCAAGCTCATAACTGAACTGAACAAAATTTCATACTCATTACAGATAATGACGACGCAGCTATTAATTCTCATTCTCTTCACCATCTTCCTGAAAATTCATACACAATCCATAGAAATACAAGACATAAAAAACAACGACGGATACATACCAATCAAAATTAGAGATAGAAAATTAATAAAAAACCATATCAAAATTCTACACATAATAAATATTACCGAATACGATGTAACGTATTCTTTTAGAGAATAAAATTATTTTTTTAAAACCCCATATTAAAACCAAGAGAGCCTTGTTTGATATTGTAGGTAAGGGACTTAAAATTATCGCTGGTACAATGGACAACGAAGATGCATCAGAAATACAGACGAAACTTGACAACATAAATCTTACCATAAAAAACATTATTTACGAAGATAACAAACAAATCAAGATAAATCAAGACATGTCTGATCAAATAAAAAATATTACTAAACATATAACAACACAACAATATAAAATAGAAACCTACTTAAATAACTACACTAACGCAACACATAAACGCCTTAGCAATTTAGAAGAAGAAATGAGATACATATATACAATACAATATATCTACCAGCTCAATTATGATATTAACTTACTGAAAAATCACATTGACGATATAGATCAAGTAATAATGACAAGTAAATTAGGTATCCTCACAAGAAACATTTTAACCCCTAAATAAATAGAAATGATCCCTAACCCCGAAGCATTTCAATATATTAAAATCGCAGTAACGTTTTATAAAAACCAAATCGTAATCATTCTATTGATTCCCCAATTTACAGAAACAGATTTATCAGAAATACTAATTGAACCTATACCAAACAAACAAAACAAATCATTATATACGAAAGAGAAAACTATTCTTGTAGATAAATACAGAAATATTTATTATAATATAGTAAAAGATGATCTTAAAACAAATCTAATAGAGATCAATGATAGTTGTATTAAAAACATAATCAGAATGGAAGAAGCCAACTGTGACATGCAAATTCAAGAAAAAGAAGAAATAAGTGAAATTAATAAAGGAATAATTGTAACAAAAAACATTAAAAATACATATATTTTTATTTAAAAATTTGTTGCCGGCTCGGTTCCTAGATGACACGATGTCATCGGGGCTTTACCCTCAGCATTGCGACCTGACACGCTTGCAACGCACGGCTAAGCTCGTCGGATGTGGGGGGGGGGGATCTTGTCGCAAGACAGACGGGAACCGGCGCACAAAAAACATAAATCGTGCCAATAACACTAAAGGAAAAGACAACACAAAACGAAACAGGGACACTACCTAACCTTGGCACTCTTGCCGCCTAGATGTCATTGCGGCGGCGCTAGGCCTCCCTACCATGGAGTCTCGGTGCCGTCATTTTCGAGTCTCCCCGTTCGGGTTGCGGCTGCTTCCTCCGGAACTCTTCTCCTCTCTTCCGATTACCCGACACTCATCATCCCCTGAAAATTAAAATCTGGCACGCCATCTGGTGGCTCTCAAACAAAAACATAAAACAGTCCAATGACGTGGCTTGACATAATTTTTATTTAAATAATAATTCTACTATGAATGACAAAGAAATTATTTATCAAAATTTTCAATAAAAAAACAACAAAATTTTAATAAGATCACTAAATGAATAAATAACTACAATTACAATAATAAATAAATAAATGACAAGGAATTCAATAAATAACAAAAAATAATAAATAAATAAATAAAGATAATAATAATTAAACAAATAAATGTAATTCTGAAATGTAATAGAACAAATAGCTAAACAAAATTTAATAAAACAGAGAATTTAGAAATTAATTTAAAAGCGAAAAAAAACTTAATTTTATCTTTCCCTTTTTTTTGAAATTTATATATTTTTATATTTTTTTTTTTTTGAAATTTGTTTGTAGTATTTCTTTTTATTTACTTAAACTTTTTCGATTCACATTTTTCCCCCTTTTTTTATAATTATCCTTTAGATTTAATATTTTTTTTTCCTTTTTCTTTCTTTATCACCCAGAAACGGCGGGCGAAGCCCCGTCCCGTGCAATCTTCCCGACAAAATTAACAGTAAGTCTCGCTTTAAAATTTTAGCGAGTATTCAAATTCTAAACTCGACCAACCTAAACAAAACACGGATGGTAACCCTACCTACCTAGAGCTCTAAGGAGGATTAGGTTCCTCACCCAAGATTCCCCTAATTCCCCCGCGGATCTACACACGGGTGGAGGAGAACGACCCCCTTCCCATTCTGGTCACACCCCACCAAAAGGGTATAAAACAAAATCTATAATATGGAATGATAATATAATCTTAGATGGGTAGGAAAAAAGCGACCATTTATGTTTCTTTTAATACGATATTCAACAATGAACTAGGTTATACTAAATTAAAAAAAAATATATATATATAAAAAAAAATGCCACGCCAAAAATAAAATTCAAAAAAATCTGCTGCCCGTCCGCTCGTTTTCAAAAAAGAATTATTTTTATTTTCCGTTTTTTTTTGGATTTTTGCGATGGTCACCCTAATCGCCAGTACTAATTTTTATCTCTATTGTCTTCCTTTTTTTTATGCTGGCCGTAACCCTTTCCGTTGACCGGCCGTTATTGTTGAAAATTTCTACTGTTAATTTTGGTTTTCTGGGTTTCTTTATAACCAACGAATGAAAAGCTGGGCAGCCGCGATCTTCCGTCGGCCGCCAAATAATTATCGCTTTTTTTGTAGGAATTCGCTCTATTACAAAAAAAATTATCACCACTTTTCTTTTGACTATCACTTTCTCTTACCTCTTAAAATTCCTTTGAACACCTATTCAAGGGTGGGTAGTAGCTTGTGTCAGCTGGCTGTTTTTTTTTTTTCTGGCCGCTAAAACACAAACCAAAAGAAAACTCTTATATTTTTTTTTACATCAAATTTTCCTACTTAACACTTAATAAATATAAACAAAAAAAAAACATTCACCCACTAAAACTTTATTCCTCCATATGTACCTATATGTATAAATTACGATTTCAATCGGGCACTCTTCTTAGATTTTAGTTTTTATATACAAAGCTACAGTACTCTCATGGCTGAGGTCGAATGGTGCGGCATCTAGTTATTTTTGGTCGAACGTCTCCGGGAGACATTTTTTTCAGATGGGAGACATTTTTTTCAGATGGGAGACATGCAACTGACGAGAATTTAAATCGAAGTGAGACAAGGAAAGACTATACAATTTGTGTAAGAGTTAGAAAGACTAAAAAAACGGACATTTTGCAGTATTGGGAGACTTTGGTTTGTTTACATTTTTTTAGTCTAGTATGCTTTACGGTAGTCGTCTTTACCAGACGATACACAAAAGCAGGTGAAAGAAACAATTTTGGGTAGGTATTCCTATTCCTGTATGGTTTGATCTTTGATGAATTTTGTGTTGTTGATGATCAGATGGATGTAATTTAGATAGGTAGGTATGGAAATATAATTAATTTAATGTTTTAAGTCCGAGCGTTAAGGAATATGAAATAGGTTTGCAAGAGTTTTAAATTTTCGTGAAAATCCAAAATAAAGCTAAATAGGTATGTGAATGGTTATCATGGCTAGGCAAAACAATGCAGATTCTTATTCATCTTTAAAAAATAATCTAATTGAAAATCATGAACTAGGTAAATAAGTAGGTATAAGGAAATTATGTTCATATTTAGAAATAGAAATGGTTTAAATATTATGTGTTCTCTTTTTAATAGGTACTTGCCATGAAAAAATGTTGTTTTAAATGTATCTGCATAGGTCGGTAGGTACCTATGTATGTACCTATATATTTTTTTTTTTTAAATTATAACTTTAAATGTTCCTTTTTAGACTAGTTTTTCTTACTTATCATCTTATTTAGCATTTTTAATTCTTTTGAAGCTTCGAAAAGAAACTTGGTAGGTAGGTAAGTAAAGCATTTATTTTGTTTAAATTTACATACCTACATATGTGTGTACGTGTAGGTGCATTAGTGTCTTTTATTTAACTAGTTAAATACCTTGATCAAAACTTTTATGTCCTAAAAAATGCTAGGCAAAAAAAGCCAGACACGGTGACTTACCTAGGTAGGTAGATAAGTTTGCCAATTAAAAAAGTCTTAAGATCATTTTTCATTAATTTAGTTAAATCGTTTCAATTCTTTTTTCAAATAGATACATATGTACATAATATGTATGTACCTAGGTAGGTTGTAGGTACCTACGTTTCATGGCATGTATGTAGGTAGTCTTTATGACAATAATTGTAGCTAGATTTTGCATCCAGTAATTTTTATAAAAGTATTTTACTAATTTCGATTTTTACAAGTTTGCATTTGACTTGAAGTCAAAAATGTAGCTATACTATGTATTCCAAGTCATTCCAAAATTTGGATTGTTATAGGGAACATTTAGTTTTCATTTTACATATTCTGCAAAACTCATAAATTTATTTCATTTGAGGGATTTTTTTTCCTAACAGTCAGTTATAAAACATTTTTTTCCCATTTCCTTATTGATAAGAATAAAGAAATTATAGTAAAGAAAGTATAGTAAAGAAATTATAGTATAGTAAAAAACTTTGAATTGGGTTATTAAGCTATTTTTAAAAAGATCTAAACCTTAGATACCTACATACATACCTAGTAAAAAATGGAAATAGAATTAATTCCCATTTTCTCTTTGGGTATACATAGTTACATATTGCAAACAAGGTTTTTAAACAGCAAATAAGTTATAAGATTTTTGATAACTCTAGCATGAATAAAACTTCAACATCGCTCTATGTATATTGTCATCTTTTTAAAAATAAAAAAGAGAGATAGGTATTAATCGATTTACTTTTGATGTTGATTGATACAAATTTTAATAATACAAAATTATAATCAGACTTAAGAAATTTCTCGAGACATTTATACCAATTTTTCATATACATACATATGTATGTAACTTTTTGTAGTTTTTATTTTGTTAATTTGATTTTCTCAATATTTTATAATTTATTAAAAATTGTATAATTTATGATTAAAAGAAAAGTCATTTGAAGTCAATATTATTGCTTGTTGTGAAGATATTTGAGTCGAAAAACAATTTTTAATATGTACCTACTTTTTGGTAAATTTTGGTTTTAGTTTCTTATTTTTTGTAAAAAAAACTGTCAATACAATTAATGTAAAAAATGTACCATATTCTAACAAGTACATTATGCAAACAATAAACTCTCGACATATTCAAGTCAAGAAACACTTTAGTATTTTTTTAACTTAATTTTGGTTTTAGGTTTCCATTTTTTGTAAAAGAACTTTCAAATCGATATTTGTCACAATTATTCCATATTTTAACAGTTGTATTTGTATAATAAAAATCAATTTGAAGTCAATATCGTTATCCGGTCTTGAGATATTCGAGCCAAAAAACATTTTTTACCAATTCTTGGTACCTAGATTTTTTTGTACTTTTTTTATTTTTCGTAAAAAGAACTGTCAATTGAATTTTTTTTCAAACTTTCACCATATGACAAAAACATCATTTCATGTAGTAGAAAATAGTTTTGAATAGGTAGGTATTAGGTATACAATTTTCCATTCATTGTATATTTGAGCCCGAAACATTTTTTTTAGTTTTTCTACTTAAAAAAATAACAGTACCTACGTTGAAAATTTTCCAGTGAATGGAATAAATATTTATTTGAAGTCAATAACATATTTTGTTCCTGAGATAGGTAGGTATTTGAGAAACCAAAAAAGCCGTCCAAACGTTGTCTAAAAAAGATAGGTAGGTATATGAATGTATAAACCAAAAATGGTTCAATTTATTATTCGGATGAAAAATCAAGAACTTGACTCTAAAACTTGTTTTTTTTAATAATGCATAGATATGTATACATACATTCAAGTATTTCGAGATTTCATAGTCAAAAAAAAATTATTTGAATTCGGGACAATAAATAACCAAATCCTTTAAAAAAAAACTAACTAATATTGAACCTTCCAATTTCCCTACAAACCGAAATTTTATTACCTACGTTAATAATTTAATCCTTACCTAGATACCTAGCAACGTACCTTCAATAAGCTATAAATATTAAGTAAAATAAAAGTTTCCAAAATCTTTAAAATTCCATTCACAAATTCATACCTTCAAAAAATTCAATTCCAAAGTTAAAAGAAAACCTACCCGAATCTTATAACAAAACTTCAAGTCAAATGTATATACATACCTACCTACTCTTCATAATACACACATTTTTCATCCTCGCCTCGCACAAACTACCTATCAAGAAAAAAATTCCTTCGTAAAATACAAAAAAATCGATCGAAGAAGCTAAGCCGCTTACGATGACGACGACGACGACGGCGGCGCGGCCACGACGCAAGCATTCCTTTCGGTTTTCTTTTCTGTTCGCATACAAAAATTTCAGAATAAACATCACAAATTGAATTTCGTATGGCACCAAAGACGATGGGAGAGTTTTTGTTTTTTGTTATTTTTACATGGAAACAAACTATTTATCTCCTTTACTCCACTAGTTCCTTATGGAATAGTAATTGTATTCACCTCTCAGTCATTAAACCAAGGCCAAATGCATCTCTCCACTCTGTGAAACTAGCGTCAAGTCGGCATGTGGTCACCCTAAAAAGACTCAGCCATGAGAGTACTATAGTTTTTATATACAAAGGCAAGCGCAACCATTCATAATTTTACACTGGCCTACAAATCTATTCACCAGTTGCACAGACAACAACACATCATGGCGGGGTTAGTCCAGGTAATTTGTTCTTCCTATTTTTATTATTATTATTGCTTTTTTTAGGTTTGTAGTTAGTTTGCGTATCTTATTTGTTTGTTTCGGTAAATACATAAATGTATTTTGTCAGAATGCATGTAGTGTTCGTTTGCCTACTGTCAATATATTGATAATTATGTTTTTTTTTCTTTCAGGAAGTTGCCATACGACGACAACAGTGACGTCACGACACGTCAGGGGTGTCAACCAATAACAATGGGTAAGTTTGTTAATAGTTCATTTTATGTTTTTATTCTAAAATTTCCTCTCTATATTGCATTACAGGCACGATCGCAACAAATTAATATCGAAGGAAATAAACTTATTAAAATAGAAAATTGTAAAATAAATATCAACAACTTAATATTTGAAAATTTAGAAAAAAAGGTTCATGATCACATAATATTACCTAATAGTCTAAGATATACTCGGATCGGAGCGACCTTCACCGAATTGGTTAATGGATGAAAAGTATTTTATATCAAATGTAACATGTTTACAAACATATCGCGAGTGGGTTGGCTGAAAAATTTCAGTCCAGGATATTATTAATTAATTATTGAAAAATTAATTTTTTTTAAAGATTGCACTGGTTTGGTTAATAGACAACTTACATACCAATCGAAAGTATGAAGCCCATGGAATATGTAAACGTTAGGTTGGCTATATTTTTCCCGTCACAACTATAGGGTAGGCAGGTGTAAACAGGTAAGTCAACAATAATAAAATGCACCGGTCTGGTTAATAAATAAAACTTTTATCAAAATAAAGATAATCTTATTACGAACACGGTGATATAGGGTTGGCTGCGAAAAATCAGTCCTGAATGCCGGTTGTCAAGTTTTAAAAATCAAAATATTGCTGCGTTTGTTTTATCAGCTGTGTAATAAATAAAAACAAAACAAGCAAAAGTTCAAAAAATTAAAAAAAAATTAAAACGAATAAATAAATGTATATGTATATACACAATTCGTTATATACAAACATTTTATTCTAATTAAATATAAATCCGAAGTATAAGTTTGATCTTCAACTTCGGAGAATTCTTCGTCATCGCTTTCTTTTCTGTTGTTTCTACAATATCTTTTATTGTTAAAGGTGTTTGATCCCCAATAAACCCTGTTGGTTTCAAATAATCGTCTAAAAACCAGCCACAATTTTCAGGCTGCAGTTTCACGCATACAGGGTCCGTTGCATGATGCCACATGGAATTGATAAAAATAGTTCGTAAAATTTTTTGTTGCAGTGATATCCAGCATGGTGGTATAGTGTTCGAGTCAAAACTTTTAATTTTCTTCAAAAACTGTTCGCTGTCTTCTTTTGCAGAGTAATTTTTCAAAAAAAATACGATATCTCACATCATTTACTCTGGTGCAGTTCTTTATGCCATACATACTAGCAGTAAATTCTTGAACGATGTCCATTTTTTCTTCTATGAAAATATCGGATTCATCTATTAATGACGTAAAAACTGTTTGGTACTTTTCATTTTTGGAAAATAGCTTAAAAGGTTTTACTTTTCCTTTATTGTAAAATGCTGCCGTATAATCGCAGCCCGTAAATGCATGGAAAGCAGGTAGACTTCGACATAATGTGGATCCCAACTTCAATGCTAACTCGGTGCAATTAATGCAATCAAGATACTTGTTACTTGTCTTCTTTGTTGCTGAATTTGCTAGCCAAATTTCTGATTCCGAAATTTTGTGAATATTTGCCAACAAAATTATCATAACATGGCTGTTTTTTTTTTTCTGGCCGCTAAAACACAAACCAAAAGAAAACTCTTATATTTTTTTTTTACATCAAATTTTCCTACTTAACACTTAATAAATATAAACAAAAAAAAACATTCACCCACTAAAACTTTATTCCTCCATATGTACCTATATGTATAAATTACGATTTCAATCGGGCACTCTTCTTAGATTTTAGTTTTTATATACAAAGCTATAGTATTCTCATGGCTGAGGTCGAATGGTGCGGCATCTAGTTATTTTTGGTCGAACGTCTCCGGGAGACATTTTTTTCAGATGGGAGACATTTTTTTTCAGATGGGAGACATGCAACTGACGAGAATTTAAATCGAAGTGAGACAAGGAAAGACTATACAATTTGTGTAAGAGTTAGAAAGACTAAAAAAACGGACATTTTGCAGTATTGGGAAACTTTGGTTTGTTTACATTTTTTTAGTCGAGTATGCTTTACGGTAGTCGTCTTTACCAGACGACACACAAAAGCAGGTGAAAGAAACAATTTTGGGTAGGTATTCCTATTCCTGTATGGTTTGATCTTTGATGAATTTTGTGTTGTTGATGATCAGATGGATGTAATTTAGATAGGTAGGTATGGAAATATAATTAATTTAATGTTTTAAGTCCGAGCGTTAAGGAATATGAAATAGGTTTGCAAGAGTTTTAAATTTTCGTGAAAATCCAAAATAAAGCTAAATAGGTATGTGAATGGTTATCATGGCTAGGCAAAACAATGCAGATTCTTATTCATCTTTAAAAAATAATCTAATTGAAAATCATGAACTAGGCAAATAAGTAGGTATAAGGAAATTATGTTCATATTTAGAAATAGAAATGGTTTAAATATTATGTGTTCTCTTTTTAATAGGTACTTGCCATGAAAAAATGTTGTTTTAAATGTATCTGCATAGGTCGGTAGGTACCTATGTATGTACCTATATATTTTTATTTTTTAAATTACAACTTTAAATGTTCCTTTTTAGACTAGTTTTTCTTACTTATCATCTTATTTAGCATTTTTAATTCTTTTGAAGCTTCGAAAAGAAACTTGGTAGGTAGGTAAGTAAAGCATTTATTTTTTTTAAATTTACATACCTACATATGTGTGTACGTGTAGGTGTATTAGTGTCTTTTATTTAACTAGTTAAATACCTTGATCAAAACTTTTATGTCCTAAAAAATGCTAGGCAAAAAAAGCCAGACACGGTGACTTACCTAGGTAGGTAGATAAGTTTGCCAATTAAAAAAGTCTTAAGATCATTTTTCATTAATTTAGTTAAATCGTTTCAATTCTTTTTTCAAATAGATACATATGTACATAATATGTATGTACCTAGGTAGGTTGTAGGTACCTACGTTTCATGGCATGTATGTAGGTAGTCTTTATGACAATAATTGTAGCTAGATTTTGCATCCAGTAATTTTTATAAAAGTATTTTACTAATTTCGATTTTTACAAGTTTGCATTTGACTTGAAGTCAAAAATGTAGCTATACTATGTATTCCAAGTCATTCCAAAATTTGGATTGTTATAGGGAACATTTAGTTTTCATTTTACATATTCTGCAAAACTCATAAATTTATTTCATTTGAGGGATTTTTTTTCCTAACAGTCAGTTATAAAACATTTTTTTCCCATTTCCTTATTGATAAGAATAAAGAAATTATAGTAAAGAAAGTATAGTAAAGAAATTATAGTATAGTAAAAAACTTTGAATTGGGTTATTAAGCTATTTTTAAAAAGATCTAAACCTTAGATACCTACATACATACCTAGTAAAAAATGGAAATAGAATTAATTCCCATTTTCTCTTTGGGTATACATAGTTACATATTGCAAACAAGGTTTTTAAACAGCAAATAAGTTATAAGATTTTTGATAACTCTAGCATGAATAAAACTTCAACATCGCTCTATGTATATTGTCATCTTTTTAAAAATAAAAAAGAGAGATAGGTATTAATCGATTTACTTTTGATGTTGATTGATACAAATTTTAATAATACAAAATTATAATCAGACTTAAGAAATTTCTCGAGACATTTATACCAATTTTTCATATACATACATATGTATGTAACTTTTTGTAGTTTTTATTTTGTTAATTTGATTTTCTCAATATTTTATAATTTATTAAAAATTGTATAATTTATGATTAAAAGAAAAGTCATTTGAAGTCAATATTATTGCTTGTTGTGAAGATATTTGAGTCGAAAAACAATTTTTAATATGTACCTACTTTTTGGTAAATTTTGGTTTTAGTTTCTTATTTTTTGTAAAAAAAACTGTCAATACAATTAATGTAAAAAATGTACCATATTCTAACATGTACATTATGCAAACAATAAACTCTCGACACATTCAAGTCAAGAAACACTTTAGTATTTTTTTAACTTAATTTTGGTTTTAGGTTTCCATTTTTTGTAAAAGAACTTTCAAATCGATATTTGTCACAATTATTCCATATTTTAACAGTTGTATTTGTATAATAAAAATCAATTTGAAGTCAATATCGTTATCCGGTCTTGAGATATTCGAGCCAAAAAACATTTTTTACCAATTCTTGGTACCTAGATTTTTTTGTACTTATTTTATTTTTCGTAAAAAGAACTGTCAATTGAATTTTTTTTCAAACTTTCACCATATGACAAAAACATCATTTCATGTAGGGTAAAGGTGTCAACAGTGAATCAGGGTACACAGTGAATCATTTGCTCTCACGGTGTAATTTTTTATTTTATAATAAATCTGAAAAAGAGAAAAGATCGTCCTTGTATATTTCATCCCTTCAAACCATAAGTCTGCGTAATCCCTTGATCGCAATCGGTCATTTTCGTGTATTTGTGTTTTCTGCATTGGTAAGTAATTTTTTGTTTTCTATTTGTTTTTCTTCTCATTTAATAACTGTGCATCGTAACTCCATTTGAGTGATATATTCGTATTTCTGGTTACATTGACTTAATAATTTGTGTCAATTTGTTTAGTTGTGTGAAATATTTAATATAATTTTAATGTGTTTTTGTTAAAATGGCAACATGGTACACAGTGAATCAATTGAAAAAGGTACACAGTGAATCACTGATTTTTCATTTAATTTCAATTATTCAAACATGGATGTTCGCTAGAAAGCTTACATTTTAATCAAATGGATTACTTTTCTTTCCTTATTTTTTTTTTGTATTATTTTTCTTTATTTTAAGCTTTGTGATTTTTTTTTAAGTTTTGTGATTTTTTTATACACGAAGAGTTTTATTTTAATTTATTTTTTTGTTATAAATAAAGAGTATATGTTTTTGTTTATTTTTTTATCATTATATAAGATATGACTGTTAAATATAAAAATAAGTATAAAACAAAAAACATAGTTTTTTTTCTTAAAATACTGTTTTTACATCCCTGATTCACTGTGTACCAGTCACTGATTCACTGTGTACACCCAAAGTACACAGTGAATCATGTGGTAAGGTAAATTAAAAACATTTTTTTTTATTTTTTCCAAAGTATAAAGTTTTGAAATTTTGTGCTTAAATTGAAGAAAATATATTGAAAATGGTGTGACAAAAAAATTTCATGGCTACTATTATAAATGCGAGCTTAACAGCCCAAGATGTAAAAATTGATCCACTGTTGACACCTTTACCCTAGTAGAAAATAGTTTTGAATAGGTAGGTATTAGGTATACAATTTTCCATTCATTGTATATTTGAGCCCGAAACATTTTTTTTAGTTTTTCTACTTAAAAAAATAACAGTACCTACGTTGAAAATTTTCCAGTGAATGGAATAAATATTTATTTGAAGTCAATAACATATTTTGTTCCTGAGATAGGTAGGTATTTGAGAAACCAAAAAAGCCGTCCAAACGTTGTCTAAAAAAGATAGGTAGGTATATGAATGTATAAACCAAAAATGGTTCAATTTATTATTCGGATGAAAAATCAAGAACTTGACTCTAAAACTTGTTTTTTTTAATAATGCATAGATATGTATACATACATTAAAGTATTTCGAGATTTCATAGTCAAAAAAAAAATTATTAGAATTCGGGACAATAAATAACCAAATCCTTTAAAAAAAAACTAACAAATATTGAACCTTCCAATTTCCCTACAAACCGAAATTTTATTACCTACGTTAATAATTTAATCCTTACCTAGATACCTAGCAACGTACCTTCAATAAGCTATAAATATTAAGTAAAATAAAAGTTTCCAAAATCTTTAAAATTCCATTCACAAATTCATACCTTCAAAAAATTCAATTCCAAAGTTAAAAGAAAACCTACCCGAATCTTATAACAAAACTTCAAGTCAAATGTATATACATACCTACCTACTCTTCATAATACACACATTTTTCATCCTCGCCTCGCACAAACTACCTATCAAGAAAAAAATTCCTTCGTAAAATACAAAAAAATCGATCGAAGAAGCTAAGCCGCTTACGATGACGACGACGACGACGGCGGCGCGGCCACGACGCAAGCATTCCTTTCGGTTTTCTTTTCTGTTCGCATACAAAAATTTCAGAATAAACATCACAAATTGAATTTCGTATGGCACCAAAGACGATGGGAGAGTTTTTGTTTTTTGTTATTTTTACATGGAAACAAACTATTTATCTCCTTTACTCCACTAGTTCCTTATGGAATAGTAATTGTATTCACCTCTCAGTCATTAAACCAAGGCCAAATGCATCTCTCCACTCTGTGAAACTAGCGTCAAGTCGGCATGTGGTCACCCTAAAAAGACTCAGCCATGAGAGTACTATAGTTTTTATATACAAAGGCAAGCGCAACCATTCATAATTTTACACTGGCCTACAAATCTATTCACCAGTTGCACAGACAACAACACATCATGGCGGGGTTAGTCCAGGTAATTTGTTCTTCCTATTTTTATTATTATTATTGCTTTTTTTAGGTTTGTAGTTAGTTTGCGTATCTTATTTGTTTGTTTCGGTAAATACATAAATGTATTTTGTCAGAATGCATGTAGTGTTCGTTTGCCTACTGTCAATATATTGATAATTATGTTTTTTTTTCTTTCAGGAAGTTGCCATACGACGACAACAGTGACGTCACGACACGTCAGGGGTGTCAACCAATAACAATGGGTAAGTTTGTTAATAGTTCATTTTATGTTTTTATTCTAAAATTTCCTCTCTATATTGCATTACAGGCACGATCGCAACAAATTAATATCGAAGGAAATAAACTTATTAAAATAGAAAATTGTAAAATAAATATCAACAACTTAATATTTGAAAATTTAGAAAAAAAGGTTCATGATCACATAATATTACCTAATAGTCTAAGATATACTCGGATCGGAGCGACCTTCACCGAATTGGTTAATGGATGAAAAGTATTTTATATCAAATGTAACATGTTTACAAACATATCGCGAGTGGGTTGGCTGAAAAATTTCAGTCCAGGATATTATTAATTAATTATTGAAAAATTAATTTTTTTTAAAGATTGCACTGGTTTGGTTAATAGACAACTTACATACCAATCGAAAGTATGAAGCCCATGGAATATGTAAACGTTAGGTTGGCTATATTTTTCCCGTCACAACTATAGGGTAGGCAGGTGTAAACAGGTAAGTCAACAATAATAAAATGCACCGGTCTGGTTAATAAATAAAACTTTTATCAAAATAAAGATAATCTTATTACGAACACGGTGATATAGGGTTGGCTGCGAAAAATCAGTCCTGAATGCCGGTTGTCAAGTTTTAAAAATCAAAATATTGCTGCGTTTGTTTTATCAGCTGTGTAATAAATAAAAACAAAACAAGCAAAAGTTCAAAAAATTAAAAAAAAAATTAAAACGAATAAATAAATGTATATGTATATACACAATTCGTTATATACAAACATTTTATTCTAATTAAATATAAATCCGAAGTATAAGTTTGATCTTCAACTTCGGAGAATTCTTCGTCATCGCTTTCTTTTCTGTTGCTTCTACAATATCTTTTATTGTTAAAGGTGTTTGATCCCCAATAAACCCTGTTGGTTTCAAATAATCGTCTAAAAACCAGCCACAATTTTCAGGCTGCAGTTTCACGCATACAGGGTCCGTTGCATGATGCCACATGGAATTGATAAAAATAGTTCGTAAAATTTTTTGTTGCAGTGATATCCAGCATGGTGGTATAGTGTTCGAGTCAAAACTTTTAATTTTCTTCAAAAACTGTTCGCTGTCTTCTTTTGCAGAGTAATTTTTCAAAAAAAATACGATATCTCACATCATTTACTCTGGTGCAGTTCTTTATGCCATACATACTAGCAGTAAATTCTTGAACGATATCCATTTTTTCTTCTATGAAAATATCGGATTCATCTATTAATGACGTAAAAACTGTTTGGTACTTTTCATTTTTGGAAAATAGCTTAAAAGGTTTTACTTTTCCTTTATTGTAAAATGCTGCCGTATAATCGCAGCCCGTAAATGCATGGAAAGCAGGTAGACTTCGACATAATGTGGATCCCAACTTCAATGCTAACTCGGTGCAATTAATGCAATCAAGATGCTTGTTACTTGTCTTCTTTGTTGCTGAATTTGCTAGCCAAATTTCTGATTCCGAAATTTTGTGAATATTTGCCAACAAAATTATCATAACATGGCTGTTTTTTTTTTTCTGGCCGCTAAAACACAAACCAAAAGAAAACTCTTATATTTTTTTTTTACATCAAATTTTCCTACTTAACACTTAATAAATATAAACAAAAAAAAAACATTCACCCACTAAAACTTTATTCCTCCATATGTACCTATATGTATAAATTACGATTTCAATCGGGCACTCTTCTTAGATTTTAGTTTTTATATACGAAGCTATAGTACTCTCATGGCTGAGGTCGAATGGTGCGGCATCTAGTTATTTTTGGTCGAACGTCTCCGGGAGACATTTTTTTCAGATGGGAGACATTTTTTTCAGATGGGAGACATGCAACTGACGAGAATTTAAATCGAAGTGAGACAAGGAAAGACTATACAATTTGTGTAAGAGTTAGAAAGACTAAAAAAACGGACATTTTGCAGTATTGGGAGACTTTGGTTTGTTTACATTTTTTTAGTCGAGTATGCTTTACGGTAGTCGTCTTTACCAGACGACACACAAAAGCAGGTGAAAGAAACAATTTTGGGTAGGTATTCCTATTCCTGTATGGTTTGATCTTTGATGAATTTTGTGTTGTTGATGATCAGATGGATGTAATTTAGATAGGTAGGTATGGAAATATAATTAATTTAATGTTTTAAGTCCGAGCGTTAAGGAATATGAAATAGGTTTGCAAGAGTTTTAAATTTTCGTGAAAATCCAAAATAAAGCTAAATAGGTATGTGAATGGTTATCATGGCTAGGCAAAACAATGCAGATTCTTATTCATCTTTAAAAAATAATCTAATTGAAAATCATGAACTAGGTAAATAAGTAGGTATAAGGAAATTATGTTCATATTTAGAAATAGAAATGGTTTAAATATTATGTGTTCTCTTTTTAATAGGTACTTGCCATGAACAAATGTTGTTTTAAATGTATCTGCATAGGTCGGTAGGTACCTATGTATGTACCTATTTTTTTTTTTTTTAAATTATAACTTTAAATGTTCCTTTTTAGACTAGTTTTTCTTACTTATCATCTTATTTAGCATTTTTAATTCTTTTGAAGCTTCGAAAAGAAACTTGGTAGGTAGGTAAGTAAAGCATTTATTTTTTTTTAAATTTACATACCTACATATGTGTGTACGTGTATTAGTGTCTTTTATTTAACTAGTTAAATACCTTGATCAAAACTTTTATGTCCTAAAAAATGCTAGGCAAAAAAAGCCAGACACGGTGACTTACCTAGGTAGGTAGATAAGTTTGCCAATTAAAAAAGTCTTAAGATCATTTTTCATTAATTTAGTTAAATCGTTTCAATTCTTTTTTCAAATAGATACATATGTACATAATATGTATGTACCTAGGTAGGTTGTAGGTACCTACGTTTCATGGCATGTATGTAGGTAGTCTTTATGACATTAATTGTAGCTAGATTTTGCATCCAGTAATTTTTATAAAAGTATTTTACTAATTTCGATTTTTACAAGTTTGCATTTGACTTGAAGTCAAAAATGTAGCTATACTATGTATTCCAAGTCATTCCAAAATTTGGATTGTTATAGGGAACATTTAGTTTTCATTTTACATATTCTGCAAAACTCATAAATTTATTTCATTTGAGGGATTTTTTTTCCTAACAGTCAGTTATAAAACATTTTTTTCCCATTTCCTTATTGATAAGAATAAAGAAATTATAGTAAAGAAAGTATAGTAAAGAAATTATAGTATAGTAAAAAACTTTGAATTGGGTTATTAAGCTATTTTTAAAAAGATCTAAACCTTAGATACCTACATACATACCTAGTAAAAAATGGAAATAGAATTAATTCCCATTTTCTCTTTAGGTATACATAGGTACATATTGCAAACAAGGTTTTTAAACAGCAAATAAGTTATAAGATTTTTGATAACTCTAGCATGAATAAAACTTCAACATCGCTCTATGTATATTGTCATCTTTTTAAAAATAAAAAAGAGAGATAGGTATTAATCGATTTACTTTTGATGTTGATTGATACAAATTTTAATAATACAAAATTATAATCAGACTTAAGAAATTTCTCGAGACATTTATACCAATTTTTCATATACATACATATGTATGTAACTTTTTGTAGTTTTTATTTTGTTAATTTGATTTTCTCAATATTTTATAATTTATTAAAAATTGTATAATTTATGATTAAAAGAAAAGTCATTTGAAGTCAATATTATTGCTTGTTGTGAAGATATTTGAGTCGAAAAACAATTTTTAATATGTACCTACTTTTTGGTAAATTTTGGTTTTAGTTTCTTATTTTTTGTAAAAAAACTGTCAATACAATTAATGTAAAAAATGTACCATATTCTAACATGTACATTATGCAAACAATAAACTCTCGACATATTCAAGTCAAGAAACACTTTAGTATTTTTTTAACTTAATTTTGGTTTTAGGTTTCCATTTTTTGTAAAAGAACTTTCAAATCGATATTTGTCACAATTATTCCATATTTTAACAGTTGTATTTGTATAATAAAAATCAATTTGAAGTCAATATCGTTATCCGGTCTTGAGATATTCGAGCCAAAAAACATTTTTTACCAATTCTTGGTACCTAGATTTTTTTGTACTTTTTTTATTTTTCGTAAAAAGAACTGTCAATTGAATTTTTTTTCAAACTTTCACCATATGACAAAAACATCATTTCATGTAGTAGAAAATAGTTTTGAATAGGTAGGTATTAGGTATACAATTTTCCATTCATTGTATATTTGAGCCCGAAACATTTTTTTTAGTTTTTCTACTTAAAAAAATAACAGTACCTACGTTGAAAATTTTCCAGTGAATGGAATAAATATTTATTTGAAGTCAATAACATATTTTGTTCCTGAGATAGGTAGGTATTTGAGAAACCAAAAAAGCCGTCCAAACGTTGTCTAAAAAAGATAGGTAGGTATATGAATGTATAAACCAAAAATGGTTCAATTTATTATTCGGATGAAAAATCAAGAACTTGACTCTAAAACTTGTTTTTTTTTTTAATAATGCATAGATATGTATACATACATTCAAGTATTTCGAGATTTCATAGTCAAAAAAAAATTATTTGAATTCGGGACAATAAATAACCAAATCCTTTAAAAAAAAACTAACAAATATTGAACCTTCCAATTTCCCTACAAACCGAAATTTTATTACCTACGTTAATAATTTAATCCTTACCTAGATACCTAGCAACGTACCTTCAATAAGCTATAAATATTAAGTAAAATAAAAGTTTCCAAAATCTTTAAAATTCCATTCACAAATTCATACCTTCAAAAAATTCAATTCCAAAGTTAAAAGAAAACCTACCCGAATCTTATAACAAAACTTCAAGTCAAATGTATATACATACCTACCTACTCTTCATAATACACACATTTTTCATCCTCGCCTCGCACAAACTACCTATCAAGAAAAAAATTCCTTCGTAAAATACAAAAAAAATCGATCGAAGAAGCTAAGCCGCTTACGATGACGACGACGACGACGGCGGCGCGGCCACGACGCAAGCATTCCTTTCGGTTTTCTTTTCTGTTCGCATACAAAAATTTCAGAATAAACATCACAAATTGAATTTCGTATGGCACCAAAGACGATGGGAGAGTTTTTGTTTTTTGTTATTTTTACATGGAAACAAACTATTTATCTCCTTTACTCCACTAGTTCCTTATGGAATAGTAATTGTATTCACCTCTCAGTCATTAAACCAAGGCCAAATGCATCTCTCCACTCTATGAAACTAGCGTCAAGTCGGCATGTTGTCACCCTAAAAAGACTCAGCCATGAGAGTACTATAGTTTTTATATACAAAGGCAAGCGCAACCATTCATAATTTTACACTGGCCTACAAATCTATTCACCAGTTGCACAGACAACAACACATCATGGCGGGGTTAGTCCAGGTAATTTGTTCTTCCTATTTTTATTATTATTATTGCTTTGTTTAGGTTTGTAGTTAGTTTGCGTATCTTATTTGTTTGTTTCGGTAAATACATAAATGTATTTTGTCAGAATGCATGTAGTGTTCGTTTGCCTACTGTCAATATATTGATAATTATGTTTTTTTTTTCTTTCAGGAAGTTGCCATACGACGACAACAGTGACGTCACGACACGTCAGGGGTGTCAACCAATAACAATGGGTAAGTTTGTTAATAGTTCATTTTATGTTTTTATTCTAAAATTTCCTCTCTATATTGCATTACAGGCACGATCGCAACAAATTAATATCGAAGGAAATAAACTTATTAAAATAGAAAATTGTAAAATAAATATCAACAACTTAATATTTGAAAATTTAGAAAAAAAGGTTCATGATCACATAATATTACCTAATAGTCTAAGATATACTCGGATCGGAGCGACCTTCACCGAATTGGTTAATGGATGAAAAGTATTTTATATCAAATGTAACATGTTTACAAACATATCGCGAGTGGGTTGGCTGAAAAATTTCAGTCCAGGATATTATTAATTAATTATTGAAAAATTAATTTTTTTTAAAGATTGCACTGGTTTGGTTAATAGACAACTTACATACCAATCGAAAGTATGAAGCCCATGGAATATGTAAACGTTAGGTTGGCTATATTTTTCCCGTCACAACTATAGGGTAGGCAGGTGTAAACAGGTAAGTCAACAATAATAAAATGCACCGGTCTGGTTAATAAATAAAACTTTTATCAAAATAAAGATAATCTTATTACGAACACGGTGATATAGGGTTGGCTGCGAAAAATCAGTCCTGAATGCCGGTTGTCAAGTTTTAAAAATCAAAATATTGCTGCGTTTGTTTTATCAGCTGTGTAATAAATAAAAACAAAACAAGCAAAAGTTCAAAAAATTAAAAAAAAATTAAAACGAATAAATAAATGTATATGTATATACACAATTCGTTATATACAAACATTTTATTCTAATTAAATATAAATCCGAAGTATAAGTTTGATCTTCAACTTCGGAGAATTCTTCGTCATCGCTTTCTTTTCTGTTGTTTCTACAATATCTTTTATTGTTAAAGGTGTTTGATCCCCAATAAACCCTGTTGGTTTCAAATAATCGTCTAAAAACCAGCCACAATTTTCAGGCTGCAGTTTCACGCATACAGGGTCCGTTGCATGATGCCACATGGAATTGATAAAAATAGTTCGTAAAATTTTTTGTTGCAGTGATATCCAGCATGGTGGTATAGTGTTCGAGTCAAAACTTTTAATTTTCTTCAAAAACTGTTCGCTGTCTTCTTTTGCAGAGTAATTTTTCAAAAAAAATACGATATCTCACATCATTTACTCTGGTGCAGTTCTTTATGCCATACATACTAGCAGTAAATTCTTGAACGATGTCCATTTTTTCTTCTATGAAAATATCGGATTCATCTATTAATGACGTAAAAACTGTTTGGTACTTTTCATTTTTGGAAAATAGCTTAAAAGGTTTTACTTTTCCTTTATTGTAAAATGCTGCCGTATAATCGCAGCCCGTAAATGCATGGAAAGCAGGTAGACTTCGACATAATGTGGATCCCAACTTCAATGCTAACTCGGTGCAATTAATGCAATCAAGATGCTTGTTACTTGTCTTCTTTGTTGCTGAATTTGCTAGCCAAATTTCTGATTCCGAAATTTTGTGAATATTTGCCAACAAAATTATCATAACATGGCTGTTTTTTTTTTTCTGGCCGCTAAAACACAAACCAAAAGAAAACTCTTATATTTTTTTTTTACATCAAATTTTCCTACTTAACACTTAATAAATATAAACAAAAAAAAAACATTCACCCACTAAAACTTTATTCCTCCATATGTACCTATATGTATAAATTACGATTTCAATCGGGCACTCTTCTTAGATTTTAGTTTTTATATACAAAGCTATAGTACTCTCATGGCTGAGGTCGAATGGTGCGGCATCTAGTTATTTTTGGTCGAACGTCTCCGGGAGACATTTTTTTCAGATGGGAGACATTTTTTTCAGATGGGAGACATGCAACTGACGAGAATTTAAATCGAAGTGAGACAAGGAAAGACTATACAATTTGTGTAAGAGTTAGAAAGACTAAAAAAACGGACATTTTGCAGTATTGGGAAACTTTGGTTTGTTTACATTTTTTTAGTCGAGTATGCTTTACGGTAGTCGTCTTTACCAGACGACACACAAAAGCAGGTGACAGAAACAATTTTGGGTAGGTATTCCTATATTCCTGTATGGTTTGATCTTTGATGAATTTTGTGTTGTTGATGATCAGATGGATGTAATTTAGATAGGTAGGTATGGAAATATAATTAATTTAATGTTTTAAGTCCGAGCGTTAAGGAATATGAAATAGGTTTGCAAGAGTTTTAAATTTTCGTGAAAATCCAAAATAAAGCTAAATAGGTATGTGAATGGTTATCATGGCTAGGCAAAACAATGCAGATTCTTATTCAACAATCAGATTCTCTTCATCTAATTGAAAATCATGAACTAGGTAAATAAGTAGGTATAAGGAAATTATGTTCATATTTAGAAATAGAAATGGTTTAAATATTATGTGTTCTCTTTTTAATAGGTACTTGCCATGAAAAAATGTTGTTTTAAATGTATCTGCATAGGTCGGTAGGTACCTATGTACCTATATATTTTTTTTTTTTAAATTATAACTTTAAATGTTCCTTTTTAGACTAGTTTTTCTTACTTATCATCTTATTTAGCATTTTTAATTCTTTTGAAGCTTCGAAAAGAAACTTGGTAGGTAGGTAAGTAAAGCATTTATTTTGTTTAAATTTACATACCTACATATGTGTGTACGTGTAGGTGCATTAGTGTCTTTTATTTAACTAGTTAAATACCTTGATCAAAACTTTTATGTCCTAAAAAATGCTAGGCAAAAAAAGCCAGACACGGTGACTTACCTAGGTAGGTAGATAAGTTTGCCAATTAAAAAAGTCTTAAGATCATTTTTCATTAATTTAGTTAAATCGTTTCAATTCTTTTTTCAAATAGATACATATGTACATAATATGTATGTACCTAGGTAGGTTGTAGGTACCTACGTTTCATGGCATGTATGTAGGTAGTCTTTATGACAATAATTGTAGCTAGATTTTGCATCCAGTAATTTTTATAAAAGTATTTTACTAATTTCGATTTTTACAAGTTTGCATTTGACTTGAAGTCAAAAATGTAGCTATACTATGTATTCCAAGTCATTCCAAAATTTGGATTGTTATAGGGAACATTTAGTTTTCATTTTACATATTCTGCAAAACTCATAAATTTATTTCATTTGAGGATTTTTTTCCTAACAGTCAGTTATAAAAAATTTTTTTCCCATTTCCTTATTGATAAGAATAAAGAAATTATAGTAAAGAAAGTATAGTAAAGAAATTATAGTATAGTAAAAAACTTTGAATTGGGTTATTAAGCTATTTTTAAAAAGATCTAAACCTTAGATACCTACATACATACCTAGTAAAAAATGGAAATAGAATTAATTCCCATTTTCTCTTTAGGTATACATAGGTACATATTGCAAACAAGGTTTTTAAACAGCAAATAAGTTATAAGATTTTTGATAACTCTAGCATGAATAAAACTTCAACATCGCTCTATGTATATTGTCATCTTTTTAAAAATAAAAAAGAGAGATAGGTATTAATCGATTTACTTTTGATGTTGATTGATACAAATTTTAATAATACAAAATTATAATCAGACTTAAGAAATTTCTCGAGACATTTATACCAATTTTTCATATACATACATATGTATGTAACTTTTTGTAGTTTTTATTTTGTTAATTTGATTTTCTCAATATTTTATAATTTATTAAAAATTGTATAATTTATGATTAAAAGAAAAGTCATTTGAAGTCAATATTATTGCTTGTTGTGAAGATATTTGAGTCGAAAAACAATTTTTAATATGTACCTACTTTTTGGTAAATTTTGGTTTTAGTTTCTTATTTTTTGTAAAAAAAACTGTCAATACAATTAATGTAAAAAATGTACCATATTCTAACATGTACATTATGCAAACAATAAACTCTCGACATATTCAAGTCAAGAAACACTTTAGTATTTTTTTAACTTAATTTTGGTTTTAGGTTTCCATTTTTTGTAAAAGAACTTTCAAATCGATATTTGTCACAATTATTCCATATTTTAACAGTTGTATTTGTATAATAAAAATCAATTTGAAGTCAATATCGTTATCCGGTCTTGAGATATTCGAGCCAAAAAACATTTTTTACCAATTCTTGGTACCTAGATTTTTTTGTACTTTTTTTATTTTTCGTAAAAAGAACTGTCAATTGAATTTTTTTTCAAACTTTCACCATATGACAAAAACATCATTTCATGTAGTAGAAAATAGTTTTGAATAGGTAGGTATTAGGTATACAATTTTCCATTCATTGTATATTTGAGCCCGAAACATTTTTTTTAGTTTTTCTACTTAAAAAAATAACAGTACCTACGTTGAAAATTTTCCAGTGAATGGAATAAATATTTATTTGAAGTCAATAACATATTTTGTTCCTGAGATAGGTAGGTATTTGAGAAACCAAAAAAGCCGTCCAAACGTTGTCTAAAAAAGATAGGTAGGTATATGAATGTATAAACCAAAAATGGTTCAATTTATTATTCGGATGAAAAATCAAGAACTTGACTCTAAAACTTGTTTTTTTTAATAATGCATAGATATGTATACATACATTCAAGTATTTCGAGATTTCATAGTCAAAAAAAAATTATTTGAATTCGGGACAATAAATAACCAAATCCTTAAAAAAAAAACTAACAAATATTGAACCTTCCAATTTCCCTACAAACCGAAATTTTATTACCTACGTTAATAATTTAATCCTTACCTAGATACCTAGCAACGTACCTTCAATAAGCTATAAATATTAAGTAAAATAAAAGTTTCCAAAATCTTTAAAATTCAATTCACAAATTCATACCTTCAAAAAATTCAATTCCAAAGTTAAAAGAAAATCTACCCGAATCTTATAACAAAACTTCAAGTCAAATGTATATACATACCTACCTACTCTTCATAATACACACATTTTTCATCCTCGCCTCGCACAAACTACCTATCAAGAAAAAAATTCCTTCGTAAAATACAAAAAAAATCGATCGAAGAAGCTAAGCCGCTTACGATGACGACGACGACGACGGCGGCGCGGCCACGACGCAAGCATTCCTTTCGGTTTTCTTTTCTGTTCGCATACAAAAATTTCAGAACAAACATCACAAATTGAATTTCGTATGGCACCAAAGACGATGGGAGAGTTTTTGTTTTTTGTTATTTTTACATGGAAACAAACTATTTATCTCCTTTACTCCACTAGTTCCTTATGGAATAGTAATTGTATTCACCTCTCAGTCATTAAACCAAGGCCAAATGCATCTCTCCACTCTGTGAAACTAGCGTCAAGTCGGCATGTGGTCACCCTAAAAAGACTCAGCCATGAGAGTACTATAGTTTTTATATACAAAGGCAAGCGCAACCATTCATAATTTTACACTGGCCTACAAATCTATTCACCAGTTGCACAGACAACAACACATCATGGCGGGGTTAGTCCAGGTAATTTGTTCTTCCTATTTTTATTATTATTATTGCTTTGTTTAGGTTTGTAGTTAGTTTGCGTATCTTATTTGTTTGTTTCGGTAAATACATAAATGTATTTTGTCAGAATGCATGTAGTGTTCGTTTGCCTACTGTCAATATATTGATAATTATGTTTTTTTTTTCTTTCAGGAAGTTGCCATACGACGACAACAGTGACGTCACGACACGTCAGGGGTGTCAACCAATAACAATGGGTAAGTTTGTTAATAGTTCATTTTATGTTTTTATTCTAAAATTTCCTCTCTATATTGCATTACAGGCACGATCGCAACAAATTAATATCGAAGGAAATAAACTTATTAAAATAGAAAATTGTAAAATAAATATCAACAACTTAATATTTGAAAATTTAGAAAAAAAGGTTCATGATCACATAATATTACCTAATAGTCTAAGATATACTCGGATCGGAGCGACCTTCACCGAATTGGTTAATGGATGAAAAGTATTTTATATCAAATGTAACATGTTTACAAACATATCGCGAGTGGGTTGGCTGAAAAATTTCAGTCCAGGATATTATTAATTAATTATTGAAAAATTAATTTTTTTTAAAGATTGCACTGGTTTGGTTAATAGACAACTTACATACCAATCGAAAGTATGAAGCCCATGGAATATGTAAACGTTAGGTTGGCTATATTTTTCCCGTCACAACTATAGGGTAGGCAGGTGTAAACAGGTAAGTCAACAATAATAAAATGCACCGGTCTGGTTAATAAATAAAACTTTTATCAAAATAAAGATAATCTTATTACGAACACGGTGATATAGGGTTGGCTGCGAAAAATCAGTCCTGAATGCCGGTTGTCAAGTTTTAAAAATCAAAATATTGCTGCGTTTGTTTTATCAGCTGTGTAATAAATAAAAACAAAACAAGCAAAAGTTCAAAAAATTAAAAAAAAATTAAAACGAATAAATAAATGTATATGTATATACACAATTCGTTATATACAAACATTTTATTCTAATTAAATATAAATCCGAAGTATAAGTTTGATCTTCAACTTCGGAGAATTCTTCGTCATCGCTTTCTTTTCTGTTGTTTCTACAATATCTTTTATTGTTAAAGGTGTTTGATCCCCAATAAACCCTGTTGGTTTCAAATAATCGTCTAAAAACCAGCCACAATTTTCAGGCTGCAGTTTCACGCATACAGGGTCCGTTGCATGATGCCACATGGAATTGATAAAAATAGTTCGTAAAATTTTTTGTTGCAGTGATATCCAGCATGGTGGTATAGTGTTCGAGTCAAAACTTTTAATTTTCTTCAAAAACTGTTCGCTGTCTTCTTTTGCAGAGTAATTTTTCAAAAAAAATACGATATCTCACATCATTTACTCTGGTGCAGTTCTTTATGCCATACATACTAGCAGTAAATTCTTGAACGATGTCCATTTTTTCTTCTATGAAAATATCGGATTCATCTATTAATGACGTAAAAACTGTTTGGTACTTTTCATTTTTGGAAAATAGCTTAAAAGGTTTTACTTTTCCTTTATTGTAAAATGCTGCCGTATAATCGCAGCCCGTAAATGCATGGAAAGCAGGTAGACTTCGACATAATGTGGATCCCAACTTCAATGCTAACTCGGTGCAATTAATGCAATCAAGATGCTTGTTACTTGTCTTCTTTGTTGCTGAATTTGCTAGCCAAATTTCTGATTCCGAAATTTTGTGAATATTTGCCAACAAAATTATCATAACATGGCTGTTTTTTTTTTTCTGGCCGCTAAAACACAAACCAAAAGAAAACTCTTATATTTTTTTTTTACATCAAATTTTCCTACTTAACACTTAATAAATATAAACAAAAAAAAAACATTCACCCACTAAAACTTTATTCCTCCATATGTACCTATATGTATAAATTACGATTTCAATCGGGCACTCTTCTTAGATTTTAGTTTTTATATACAAAGCTATAGTACTCTCATGGCTGAGGTCGAATGGTGCGGCATCTAGTTATTTTTGGTCGAACGTCTCCGGGAGACATTTTTTTCAGATGGGAGACATTTTTTTCAGATGGGAGACATGCAACTGACGAGAATTTAAATCGAAGTGAGACAAGGAAAGACTATACAATTTGTGTAAGAGTTAGAAAGACTAAAAAAACGGACATTTTGCAGTATTGGGAAACTTTGGTTTGTTTACATTTTTTTAGTCGAGTATGCTTTACGGTAGTCGTCTTTACCAGACGACACACAAAAGCAGGTGACAGAAACAATTTTGGGTAGGTATTCCTATATTCCTGTATGGTTTGATCTTTGATGAATTTTGTGTTGTTGATGATCAGATGGATGTAATTTAGATAGGTAGGTATGGAAATATAATTAATTTAATGTTTTAAGTCCGAGCGTTAAGGAATATGAAATAGGTTTGCAAGAGTTTTAAATTTTCGTGAAAATCCAAAATAAAGCTAAATAGGTATGTGAATGGTTATCATGGCTAGGCAAAACAATGCAGATTCTTATTCAACAATCAGATTCTCTTCATCTAATTGAAAATCATGAACTAGGTAAATAAGTAGGTATAAGGAAATTATGTTCATATTTAGAAATAGAAATGGTTTAAATATTATGTGTTCTCTTTTTAATAGGTACTTGCCATGAAAAAATGTTGTTTTAAATGTATCTGCATAGGTCGGTAGGTACCTATGTACCTATATATTTTTTTTTTTTAAATTATAACTTTAAATGTTCCTTTTTAGACTAGTTTTTCTTACTTATCATCTTATTTAGCATTTTTAATTCTTTTGAAGCTTCGAAAAGAAACTTGGTAGGTAGGTAAGTAAAGCATTTATTTTGTTTAAATTTACATACCTACATATGTGTGTACGTGTAGGTGCATTAGTGTCTTTTATTTAACTAGTTAAATACCTTGATCAAAACTTTTATGTCCTAAAAAATGCTAGGCAAAAAAAGCCAGACACGGTGACTTACCTAGGTAGGTAGATAAGTTTGCCAATTAAAAAAGTCTTAAGATCATTTTTCATTAATTTAGTTAAATCGTTTCAATTCTTTTTTCAAATAGATACATATGTACATAATATGTATGTACCTAGGTAGGTTGTAGGTACCTACGTTTCATGGCATGTATGTAGGTAGTCTTTATGACAATAATTGTAGCTAGATTTTGCATCCAGTAATTTTTATAAAAGTATTTTACTAATTTCGATTTTTACAAGTTTGCATTTGACTTGAAGTCAAAAATGTAGCTATACTATGTATTCCAAGTCATTCCAAAATTTGGATTGTTATAGGGAACATTTAGTTTTCATTTTACATATTCTGCAAAACTCATAAATTTATTTCATTTGAGGATTTTTTTCCTAACAGTCAGTTATAAAAAATTTTTTTCCCATTTCCTTATTGATAAGAATAAAGAAATTATAGTAAAGAAAGTATAGTAAAGAAATTATAGTATAGTAAAAAACTTTGAATTGGGTTATTAAGCTATTTTTAAAAAGATCTAAACCTTAGATACCTACATACATACCTAGTAAAAAATGGAAATAGAATTAATTCCCATTTTCTCTTTAGGTATACATAGGTACATATTGCAAACAAGGTTTTTAAACAGCAAATAAGTTATAAGATTTTTGATAACTCTAGCATGAATAAAACTTCAACATCGCTCTATGTATATTGTCATCTTTTTAAAAATAAAAAAGAGAGATAGGTATTAATCGATTTACTTTTGATGTTGATTGATACAAATTTTAATAATACAAAATTATAATCAGACTTAAGAAATTTCTCGAGACATTTATACCAATTTTTCATATACATACATATGTATGTAACTTTTTGTAGTTTTTATTTTGTTAATTTGATTTTCTCAATATTTTATAATTTATTAAAAATTGTATAATTTATGATTAAAAGAAAAGTCATTTGAAGTCAATATTATTGCTTGTTGTGAAGATATTTGAGTCGAAAAACAATTTTTAATATGTACCTACTTTTTGGTAAATTTTGGTTTTAGTTTCTTATTTTTTGTAAAAAAAACTGTCAATACAATTAATGTAAAAAATGTACCATATTCTAACATGTACATTATGCAAACAATAAACTCTCGACATATTCAAGTCAAGAAACACTTTAGTATTTTTTTAACTTAATTTTGGTTTTAGGTTTCCATTTTTTGTAAAAGAACTTTCAAATCGATATTTGTCACAATTATTCCATATTTTAACAGTTGTATTTGTATAATAAAAATCAATTTGAAGTCAATATCGTTATCCGGTCTTGAGATATTCGAGCCAAAAAACATTTTTTACCAATTCTTGGTACCTAGATTTTTTTGTACTTTTTTTATTTTTCGTAAAAAGAACTGTCAATTGAATTTTTTTTCAAACTTTCACCATATGACAAAAACATCATTTCATGTAGTAGAAAATAGTTTTGAATAGGTAGGTATTAGGTATACAATTTTCCATTCATTGTATATTTGAGCCCGAAACATTTTTTTTAGTTTTTCTACTTAAAAAAATAACAGTACCTACGTTGAAAATTTTCCAGTGAATGGAATAAATATTTATTTGAAGTCAATAACATATTTTGTTCCTGAGATAGGTAGGTATTTGAGAAACCAAAAAAGCCGTCCAAACGTTGTCTAAAAAAGATAGGTAGGTATATGAATGTATAAACCAAAAATGGTTCAATTTATTATTCGGATGAAAAATCAAGAACTTGACTCTAAAACTTGTTTTTTTTAATAATGCATAGATATGTATACATACATTCAAGTATTTCGAGATTTCATAGTCAAAAAAAAATTATTTGAATTCGGGACAATAAATAACCAAATCCTTAAAAAAAAAACTAACAAATATTGAACCTTCCAATTTCCCTACAAACCGAAATTTTATTACCTACGTTAATAATTTAATCCTTACCTAGATACCTAGCAACGTACCTTCAATAAGCTATAAATATTAAGTAAAATAAAAGTTTCCAAAATCTTTAAAATTCAATTCACAAATTCATACCTTCAAAAAATTCAATTCCAAAGTTAAAAGAAAATCTACCCGAATCTTATAACAAAACTTCAAGTCAAATGTATATACATACCTACCTACTCTTCATAATACACACATTTTTCATCCTCGCCTCGCACAAACTACCTATCAAGAAAAAAATTCCTTCGTAAAATACAAAAAAAATCGATCGAAGAAGCTAAGCCGCTTACGATGACGACGACGACGACGGCGGCGCGGCCACGACGCAAGCATTCCTTTCGGTTTTCTTTTCTGTTCGCATACAAAAATTTCAGAACAAACATCACAAATTGAATTTCGTATGGCACCAAAGACGATGGGAGAGTTTTTGTTTTTTGTTATTTTTACATGGAAACAAACTATTTATCTCCTTTACTCCACTAGTTCCTTATGGAATAGTAATTGTATTCACCTCTCAGTCATTAAACCAAGGCCAAATGCATCTCTCCACTCTGTGAAACTAGCGTCAAGTCGGCATGTGGTCACCCTAAAAAGACTCAGCCATGAGAGTACTATAGTTTTTATATACAAAGGCAAGCGCAACCATTCATAATTTTACACTGGCCTACAAATCTATTCACCAGTTGCACAGACAACAACACATCATGGCGGGGTTAGTCCAGGTAATTTGTTCTTCCTATTTTTATTATTATTATTGCTTTGTTTAGGTTTGTAGTTAGTTTGCGTATCTTATTTGTTTGTTTCGGTAAATACATAAATGTATTTTGTCAGAATGCATGTAGTGTTCGTTTGCCTACTGTCAATATATTGATAATTATGTTTTTTTTTTCTTTCAGGAAGTTGCCATACGACGACAACAGTGACGTCACGACACGTCAGGGGTGTCAACCAATAACAATGGGTAAGTTTGTTAATAGTTCATTTTATGTTTTTATTCTAAAATTTCCTCTCTATATTGCATTACAGGCACGATCGCAACAAATTAATATCGAAGGAAATAAACTTATTAAAATAGAAAATTGTAAAATAAATATCAACAACTTAATATTTGAAAATTTAGAAAAAAAGGTTCATGATCACATAATATTACCTAATAGTCTAAGATATACTCGGATCGGAGCGACCTTCACCGAATTGGTTAATGGATGAAAAGTATTTTATATCAAATGTAACATGTTTACAAACATATCGCGAGTGGGTTGGCTGAAAAATTTCAGTCCAGGATATTATAAATTAATTATTGAAAAATTAATTTTTTTTAAAGATTGCACTGGTTTGGTTAATAGACAACTTACATACCAATCGAAAGTATGAAGCCCATGGAATATGTAAACGTTAGGTTGGCTATATTTTTCCCGTCACAACTATAGGGTAGGCAGGTGTAAACAGGTAAGTCAACAATAATAAAATGCACCGGTCTGGTTAATAAATAAAACTTTTATCAAAATAAAGATAATCTTATTACGAACACGGTGATATAGGGTTGGCTGCGAAAAATCAGTCCTGAATGCCGGTTGTCAAGTTTTAAAAATCAAAATATTGCTGCGTTTGTTTTATCAGCTGTGTAATAAATAAAAACAAAACAAGCAAAAGTTCAAAAAATTAAAAAAAAAAATTAAAACGAATAAATAAATGTATATGTATATACACAATTCGTTATATACAAACATTTTATTCTAATTAAATATAAATCCGAAGTATAAGTTTGATCTTCAACTTCGGAGAATTCTTCGTCATCGCTTTCTTTTCTGTTGTTTCTACAATATCTTTTATTGTTAAAGGTGTTTGATCCCCAATAAACCCTGTTGGTTTCAAATAATCGTCTAAAAACCAGCCACAATTTTCAGGCAGCAGTTTCACGCATACAGGGTCCGTTGCATGATGCCACATGGAATTGATAAAAATAGTTCGTAAAATTTTTTGTTGCATTGATATCCAGCATGGTGGTATAGTGTTCGAGTCAAAACTTTTAATTTTCTTCAAAAACTGTTCGCTGTCTTCTTTTGCAGAGTAATTTTTCAAAAAAAATACGATATCTCACATCATTTACTCTGGTGCAGTTCTTTATGCCATACATACTAGCAGTAAATTCTTGAACGATGTCCATTTTTTCTTCTATGAAAATATCGGATTCATCTATTAATGACGTAAAAACTGTTTGGTACTTTTCATTTTTGGAAAATAGCTTAAAAGGTTTTACTTTTCCTTTATTGTAAAATGCTGAATCGCAGCCCGTAAATGCATGGAAAGCAGGTAGACTTCGACATAATGTGGATCCCAACTTCAATGCTAACTCGGTGCAATTAATGCAATCAAGATGCTTGTTACTTGTCTTCTTTGTTGCTGAATTTGCTAGCCAAATTTCTAATTCCGAAATTTTGTGAATATTTCCCAACAAAATTATTATAACATCGGTATCAGAGGCTTTTATTAAAATTCTTGAGCCTGGTACCGCCTTATAAGCATGAAAAATTATTCTCGTATCCACCTCTTCGTGATTACATTCATAGTTAACCTCTTCAGTCTTTTTGATGCAATTTTGATAAGCTTGATAAGAGTAGCACTTATGGTCCACGGTTAAAAAAATTTTTTTGTTTTGTATTATTGTTACTAAATTTTCGTTTTTCCAATAATCAGCCAAAAACAGTACCAAAGCCTCTTTAAAACGATAATTTTTCAGGCTTTGCAAAAAATCTGTAGGCCTGGTTTGCTGAGGTCCCGAAATTTTGTATGGAATATCGAACTCTTTCCGACTTTGACGTTCGGAATCTTTGATTGACGGTGATAAATAACGATCAAAAAACAGATGTATTTCTGAAGCATCTGTTGCACATATTTTTATAAGTATTTAGACCTATTCGCCGACATATTTTATTCTGCTATTCTGTTATTCTGTTATGAATTTCCATACAAAAATTTGAGTTGTCAAAAAGTCTTTTATGAATTTTATTTTTCGTATTCAGTATACTAAATTTGCTATGAAATCTGCTATAAAATCTGTTATGAACTGTATAGAATTCGAACATGTCAAAAAATCTTTTACAAATATTATTTTTCGTATTCGGAGAGGCAAAATCTTTAAAATTGATAAATAATTCATGCATAGTGTCTTTTCCAGAAGTTGTGTCAACGAAGCGGTCGAAATTGTCAAACGCTACATGAGTGCTGTGTCCATTATTTGCAGTGATACCTGTTGGTATTACCTTACTATCTTGGACCGACGCACGTATAGGTCATTTCTGTCTCGAGTTCTTCGGCCAAATTGTAACCAATCGTATGGCCATGTCTGTTGAGCATCGTGATTACTTGCCGAGAGTTTGTCAAAGACTTTATTGATAGTCCGAGAGTTAAATTTTTCGCTGGCTTACATCTACCCTTAGTGACAGCATAAATTATGTCGCTACATAAAGATGTTAATTTAACCTTCAATTTCTCCGAATTTTCATCAGTAACATTCGGTCCTTGAATGAGGTTTTGCATAAAATCAAATAATTTTTGAGGAATGTCGCATTCTCCTCGAATGATGTCATTAGCAGTTACGTTGAAGTGGATGAGCATCTATATTTTTAATGCAGCTTCTCAAATAATATGCAACATCTTGAAATGTATAATCATTTTTTTCCTCCAAAAATGTTGTGTTGTTTGCCATTATGGAAATGTCAATGTTGTTGTCAATTTTTGGCAACGTGTTCCAGTAGACGCTTCTATCGTAATATGGTTACCAAAGTAATTTAACAATTTTTTTTGCAGGGTTTCAGATCGGTAATCTTGTATGTCATCGAAATCGATTTCATGATTTCCGAACTCTAATAATAAAGCTTGGTATTTTAACATTAATTGAGCCAAGTACATTACTTTGTTGTTTTCTATTATTTCTGTTGTAATAAATGCAGATATAGATTCAAAAGCAAGTTTATGTAGTTGCCTGTATTTAGCATAGCTGAATTCGGTAGATTCATCTGTGGACCGCTTCTCTTTCAATTGATATGCTGCATAACACGACTGATGGTACACAATAGTTTGACTCTCATGTTTTGAAAGGATCTGCGAATCACAAAAATTCATGGCCATATTTTTTATTTGCCGTGGTACATTTTCGCTCTGAGGGAATATAACATTCTGTAGCTTCTTTCCAGATCTTTTTTGTTTGTGGTCGCAAAACAGACAACTGAAATTGCTTGATGTCGATGTTGATGCTGTTGATGTTGACGGCTGCTGGTAGAATTATTGAAATGAATTTTAAAATAAAAATAGATTAAATAAAAAATAATGGAGCATAAAATATCAATTAATGAATGTTTTTTTATAATTTCACGTTCGTGATCTCGAAAGATGAAATAGAAAAATATTAATAACATTTTTAAAAAACCCAAACAAATCGAAAAGTACTGGATCATTTTTCACAATGAATTTATTTTCCTCATATCATATGAAAATTTTGAAGAAAAAAAAAATAAAGAGAAACCGCTCCAAAAAAAATAAAATAATTTATTACCATGTCCAAATTCGCAGAATTCTGTGACATGTCGTCAACATTACTCTCTTCATCCTCAGGAATTGTCGTACAAGAACTGACACTGGAATCTAAACGTGTTGGGTCTCCATCAGTAGTTGATGTATTTGCATCCTCCTAAAATATCAATTTTTGTTAGAAATTAAAAATGTTAGATGAATAATTTTTTGTTTATAATTTAATATTGATAGTTATAAAGGCAAATAATCACAGTAACGATGTTACAAAGAGACAGAAATAGGATAATTTTGTTATTTGTTTTCTCAACCCTCATATTCGAAGTTAATTTAAAAACGTTTATGTATGTATCTCGAAGATTATCATATCAATCATAAGGCGCAAATATTAAAACAATTTTTTTTAAATGATTTATTTGACTAAAACATAATCAAAAATGTTTAAATTTCTTAATCTTCCGTGTCATTATTTCATTGTTAAAAAAATTTAGAAGATGTATTTGCTAAGATAATTTTAAAGATTAATTTATTATGCACTTACCGTATTCGCAGCAAGAAAGTTATTAAACTCTTCATTATATTTTTTACCCAAAGCAGTCACTTTTTTGTAACACGTGGTATGATAACCTACAAAATCGAGTGATGCATTGGTTATTTCAACATCACTGTATTAAATTTTTTTTTTTTTTACGAAAATTCAATTTTAATGAACAATTTCTAAACGTTTCATCGTTAAAATCAAGAACACCGTCGTCCGAATTACATAAAAAATACTTTTTAGCCATTTCTTATCACAATATATTGTTTATAAATAACAACAATCAATATACATAGTAGTTAGCATTTTTTCAATTCTGAATAATGAGGCAATATTTTGATTTTTAAAACTTGACAACCGGCATTCAGGACTGATTTTTCGCAGCCAACCCTATATCACCGTGTTCGTAATAAGATTATCTTTATTTTGATATAAGTTTTATTTATTAACCAGACCGGTCCATTTTATTATTGTAGACTTACCTGTTTACACCTGCCTACCCTATAGTTGTGACGGGAAAAATATAGCCAACCTAACGTTTACATATTCCATGGGCTTCATACTTTCGATTGGTATGTAAGTTGTCTATTACCAAACCAGTGCAATCTTTAAAAAAAAAATTAATTTTTCAATAATTAATTAATAATATCCTGGACTGAAATTTTTCAGCCAACCCACTCGCGATATGTTTGTAAACATGTTACATTTGATATAAAATACTTTTCATCCATTAACCAATTCGGTGAAGGTCGTTTTATACTCGGATTCTCTACTATAACTTCCTTACAAAAATGAAAGAAAAGGTAACATTTTATAATTTAAATTTAGAAGAAATACATGTCAATAACATACAAAACAAAAATAAAATTGAACATATAAGGTACATATCAAAACCATGTAAAACATATTACAACGTGGACTATTCAAACTATTACTCTAATAATGTTAATAATTGTAATTGTAATAATTTTCAAGAAAAAACAGAAAAAAATTGTAAAAATCAATGTAAAGAATGCTTCGTCGGAGCCTCAGACAAACGCGGGGGGAGTTATAGCATCAGCAATAACCCCTCAAAACGTAATTTAAAACTTCATACACAAAATGTGCACTTTACACATTTTGTCACACAACAATTTAATTAACTCAATTTCATTTCCAAGAAAAAGATACCTAAGTCAAATGTAAACGACACTTCAAATGTGCACTCTGCACATTTGATTTCACAATAATCAATTCTTTCCAAGAAAAGATAAACAAATATGCACTTTACATATTTTGTCCACAAAGCATTTTGTTCTCAAAAGAATTAATTAAATTATAAATCAGTTCTATTTTGGTAACCAATTAGTGCGGTTGTTTTTTTCAATAAAGATTCTATTATAAGCCGTGTTTTATTGGTAATTGAAAATACTAGCTAGTAAAATTTTACATGTAAAACAACAACACCTCAAAAGTGAACAAAAATAAGCTTGTGTTTATCGATAGTAATTTAGTGAAGATAGAGTTTCATCTAGTTAAATGTTGGCAACATGAGGGTATGTTCGGTGAAAAATACACTTCTTTTACACTTCGCCTGCATTGAAAAGTGGAAGCGATCCACACATTTCAAACCAAACATTTATTAATAATATAATATAATATAATATAATATAATATAATATAATATAATATAATATAATATAATATAATATAATATAATATAATATAATATAATATAATATAATATAATATAATATAATATAATATAATATAATATAATATAATATAATATAATATAATATAATATAATATAATATAATATAATATAATATAATATAATATAATATAATATAATATAATATAATATAATATAATATAATATAATATAATATAATATAATATAATATAATATAATATAATATAATATAATATAATATAATATAATATAATATAATATAATATAATATAATATAATATAATATAATAT